>JAUESO010000311.1:0-64964 GCA_030914385.1 Drosophila antonietae
GCTAGAGAGTTCATTCTTTTTGTGTTAGGTCCGTATATTGCACGCGTAGAACGAGTTTGTTTCAGAAATCCGATAACTTGTATATTTGCAAAGTTATCGATAAACGAATTTATCGGTAACCAGTTATAAAATTCTAGCTAATTCATCTTTAGAGTTAGAGTCTCTAAGTCTTCTGCATATATATAGATACTAATTTAATACAATTTCGGTTTTTGTCAGATTTTGGATTCCGGTCCCCGATTCCCCCCACACCCCCAAAACTCTAAAAAATTAATTTCAAATACTAGAGACATGCAGTTTGGTTTACCATATAGATATGAATATCATAATCATAATCTGAAGATATCAATACGATTGTCCATCGAGAAACAGAATTATTAATCATCAAAGTTTTCTCATCAAAACCCATGCGACGCAGCAGCGAGACAGCAAGACGCTTGCAATGCTTACACGCATGCATACACACATACATGCCTACAAGCGTAGATCAGCGTCTACGTGTGCGCGTGGTTTTGCATGTACAGTTTCTTATGCGTGCAGAAACGAATCGAATAATTCTTGGAATATTATTCGTTTGAAGAAGGGCTTAGGGGATTTCGTAGTCGAGCAGTCTCGACTACAGCTTTCTTACTTGTTATAATATGTTGATGCAATAAAATACAGTGGCTCACAGCTTATGTATTTCGTGCAGCGGTTTAGTAAAACTTTAAAGACGTATTCCCGCTAAACCAGTAAAGATATCCAAAAAATTTAAATCAGGTCTTATTTATTAGTCATCCATTATATATTTAAGCACTTAATTATTTTTCTATTCTAAGAAATAACATTTAAAACTAAAGAAAACTGAAAAAACTGGCCTTTTCTATGTCACAGCTTATTTCGTGCACTGCACTTAACACTCTGAATTATCAACAAAGTCTTATATTATTATTTTGTATGATCTCCTTTATGTTTAATAATATGTATATGCATGGGTAATATCTCACCTCTTATATTCCGAACACTCGCCATACGCTGCTGCATGGCCAGCTGGTTTTCGATGTCCGCGATGCTTTTCATTGTTTGATGGAGTGCTTTATCGAGGTTTTCAACAATGCTTTGGAGCTTATCGCACCGTTTCCTCAGTTTCGCACATATTGCTTTTGACATTCTTGACCTCATAGTCCAATGTGGCTTGCTTTGAGGTGGAAAGATCAGTAGAGCCCAGCTTAGTTTTAATATCTTCGTTGATCTCTTGTAGAAACTGCTCGATCTGCACAAACTTGTCTCTAACAAATGATGTACTATTCAGCACAAACTCGCTATGACGATTCGAACAAGTGAATCACTTACCGATTGATTCTCTCATTTTCAAAAACGATTTCCTCTAATTTCATAATATTATCATTTAGCTGATTCTGATGGAATCTGACATCCGAGGAGAGTTGATTTATATGCTGTTGCAAATCATTCATTTTAATTTCCACTTGCTCCTTCAGTGACTTTATATATAAAAAAATATATTTTACATATGTATATATACTTGATATCGAATATGCTGCCTTACCCGGGCTATGCTGCAACAATATTCAAAATCCGCTTGGTTTTGCTCAGTGGCAAACGTGCGCTGTGCCCTTTCCTCGTTGATCTGTTTTCGAAGCTCGTTGATGCAGTCGTCTGTCCCCCGAGTCCAGTCCTCGACCACCTGATTGTGTTTTCGAATGTTGCCCACATCTGTTATCAGATGCAGGCGCTGTCGTATTTCCTCATTGAGGACGGAACGTATAATTGACACATCCTGTTCCAGAACCTGGACACAGTGATCGGCATGTTGATCTAAGCGTTCCATGCTGACACTGAGGCGTTGCAAATTCTGCTGGTGCTTGCCTCGCACACACTCCTTCAGATGGGATCGCATGCGAATGCGTGGTATGTATACGTTACAGCTATTCGGGCACTCCTCTAACACCTGGCCGCAGTGTATGAGGTGTTCCTATAAAATTGTCAGAGCTTAGGAATTTATTTTAGTGAATCTTTGGCGAATATTTTGCTAACACACCGTGAAAGTCTGTGCGTCGAACCACTCATTGCAAAAAAGACACGACGATTTCTCATACTTGACGATGGTCGTCGATTTAGGCTGTTGGATTGATCGATCGTTGGCAGACTTGTTAAGTGACATCATTCAAAAGATTTCCCACACTCGCTTTGTTCACAAAACAAAACCGAATTTGCCGTTACGTTAACCGTCTCTAAACATACTAAATTCAGCAAAAAACAAATAAACTATATGTACATGTCTATACATACATACATACATATATACATATATAGAAAATTAAAAATTGACTTCGACATAGTCACACACACACTGCCGTCTTGCGCGGTGGGGGATTCCAAGATAAAGCTACGCCAACCGCCTGGAGTTTATATACCAGTAAAATGATTCAATGAAATCTACAAACTCGACAGTCACTATTTACTTTATTCTGGCTTGATCGTTTCTGTCATTCGTTACTGACTCGTTTGAGAAAGGAATAGGTCTAAAGCATACACCTGTTCCGATACACACACACACACACACACAACTCGAGATATCATTATCAATGGAAATAACTGTACAATCAAATGTTTTGGCATTGCAACAGTAAGCACAATATCACAACAGAGTCAACAAGGCAAAGATAACGCGAAAAGGGCGATCGGTGAATACGAATCATAATTGCCCTGCACACCATAATTAGCTCCAATAAATATTTCCTTGTTGAAACATTAGTGATCATTTGTTCTAGAAAACCAGTTTAAATAAGGGTTTGGTTCATAATTGAAAACTCGAGTAGAACTTTAATGTTTTTACTGTCAAACAGATCTAACTGGCATTTCAAAGCAAATTCTGATCGGCCCGATCAATTACTATCCCATTAGTTTCATGTCACAAGGTCGACCACATGATTGGCCGAGCCCTCGAATTACAGGGTATTGTTATCATAAGTATATGCTTCCAGTACCGCCCCATGGCTGGCTAAATATGTGATTCTGTTTATTTTCGATAGCTGCCCCACTTTTTATCATCATTTGTGTCCAATGACTATTCAGGTTCATATATAAACTTTAAGTACTCATAAAGGTTCTTCTAGAAAAAAAAAACAAGTAAGAAAGTTGTAGTCGAGACTGCTCGACAACGAAATCCCCGGAGCCCTTCTTTGAACGAATAATATTCCAAGAATGCTTCGTTTCGATTCCCCACGCGTAAGAAACTATACATGCAAAAACACGAGCACACATACACGCTGGTCTACGCTTGTACGCCTGTATGTGTGTAAGCATTGCAGGCGGCTTGCTGTCTTGCTGCCTTGCTTGCTGCCACATGGGTTTTGCTGCGAAAACTTGATTAATAATTCTGTTTCTAGACGGACAATCGTATTCATCTCTTCAGATTGTGAATAGGAAATTAATATCTATATGGTAAACCAAACTGCATGTCTCTAGTATTTGAAATGTATTTTTTAGAGTTTTGGGGGTGTGGGGGGAATCGGGGACCGGAATCCAAAATCTGACAAAAACCGAAATTGTATTATATTAGTATCTATATATATGCAGATGACTTGGAGACTCTAACTCTAAAGATAAATTAAATATAATTTTATAACTGATTCTCGATATATTCGTTTATCGATAACTTTGGAAATATATGAGTTATCGATTTTCTGAAACAAACTGGTACTGCGCGTGTAAAATACGAACCTAACACAAAAAGAATGAACTCTCTAGCTCTTATATCTTCAGAAATCGACGCGTTTATACATACGGACGGACGGACGGACAGACGGACCTGGCTATGTCAACTTTTCTCGTCACCCTGTTAAAGAATATATATACTTATGGGGTCTGCCACGCCTCCTTCTGACTGTTACATACTTTTAACAAAACCATTATACCCTGATTTCCCATTTTCAATGGACTCAGGGTATAATAATTATATGCCTGTATGCGAAACTGTATTACTGGGATCAGCTTGTAAGCGAGCTCTGCTAACTGCGCAGTTGCTGCCGTGGCTTGGAGGTGGGGTGGGCTATACTTTAAACGCTTATAACTCCATTCCTAGATGGATGATCTTCATGAACTTTCAGAATATATCAACAGCATCTAAATCCAACTTTCAATTCTCTAGTATTTGAAATGCGTTTTTCGCATATTGGGAAATGGGATGAGTTATCGTAAAAGCAAAACCAACTCGTACTACGTAACTAACATACTCGTATGTCATGTAAAATTTCAGTTCTCTAGCTTTTGTAGTTTCCGAAATCTCGACGATCATACGGACGCACAGACGGACGGACAGACGGGCAGGGCCAGATTAACTTATTTTTTTATTCTGATCAAGAATATATTTACTTTATGGGGTCTGCGACGTCTCCTTCTGCCTGTTACATACATTTTCACAAAACCATTGTACCCTGAATTCCCATTTTCAATGGGTTGAGGGTATAAAAAAGTAAGACTACGAGATACCCTGAACCCTGCAAAAAGTGATACTCTTCTTCTTTACGCACTTATAAGCGCGAGTTATCGTCCGGGAGTATGGGCGATGCTACCGTGGCCGAGGTTGTATGCAAATTTAATAGTTTATTCAATAGTTGTAAGTAAAACACTTCGACTTTATTTGGTTTCTGTGATCAAGGCTTTATGTTTATTTTTCTCTGCTTAAAGTTCGCACAATTAGTCTGTTCGCATCTAAGTTTTGAATGAGAATGAGCCTGAGTCTGGTTCTCTGGTGGTCGTCGGTCTTTCCTATTTTTCGCCGAAACTCACTCAACGCTCACTGCTCAAACGGCGCTCTAACCGAGCTACAGCGCTAGCTTTCTTTCTTGAGAAAAGTACTGTTCTAAGGAAATGCCCGAAAGCGCATTAGCTCAATGTTGTATTATTCTTGAGTGAGTTGAGTGAGTGCGAGCTGGCACTCATGACCGTAGTCAATTTTAGGTGCGAAGGGGAACAGCGTGTTATTATCCGCTGTTAACTCCTCCCCCCCCAGAATGGAGCGATGGCCAGAGGGATGGAGTGGACGTCGCGAAAGGATGTGCAAGAGGTTCTGCCATAAGACCAACGCTTCCAGGTCTAGGTGGATAATTAAGAGGTGGTTGATTGCTAGTACTTCTGTATGTAGTTAGGAAAATTTACATATATATTTATTTTGTTTTATCATTAATCTTAGTTTCTAAGATGAGTAGATTGTGTATGTGTGTAACTGGCTGTATTAGGATTTCCCCGTCCCTAATTCGTATTTTCAACGGTTTTGTTGTTTTGTTTCTTTTTCTTGTTACGATTTACTAGACTATCTAACTTGTATTATGTATGTATGTATTGTTGTGTATCTGTAAATCAGTTTGTAGTGTTATTTAGTCGTTTAATGGTTTTGCGAATTTTTGTTTTATGTATTTTCTGGTTTCTGGCTGTTATAAGGGTCGGGCCGCTATCTTCCTTGACTTTGTGTTTTGTAAATCTAGCTGTTAATTTATTGCGTCTATTTTCTCGTCTGAAGACAACGTCGCTTTCTTCTAAAGTGGGTGGGTTAGGTATATTGTTGTTGGTTTTTTCTACACGTTTGACTTTAGCTTGGTGCATTTTCTTTTGTACTTCAGGATAGATTTTGGCGCGGAATACGTTGAGTTTAGTTAAGTAATCATGTTCGTTATTTATTTTAATTGTTTGATTAAATATGTGGTTTCGTCCTGTAAATAGTTCAAAGGGTGTGTGGTTTGTACTAGAGTGTACGGCGTTATTGTATGTGATTAGGCACTCTGTCAAGATTTCATCGTGTTCTATTCTTGATTTTGTCTGTTTAAATTTATCTTCGATGAGTCTATAAATTTCTGTCAGAGTCGAATGGACTCTTTCGATGGGCGAATTGCTTGAGGACTGTTGAAAGGAGGTTGTATGTAGAGTGATATTGTATTGTCCGCAAAAATCACTGAATAGTTTCCCTGAAAATTCTGTACCTTGGTCATAGACAAGTTTTTGTGGTATGCCGAAAAGGCTGAAGAAGGTTTTCAGGTCTCGTCGATGCCCCTATGATTGTTGTCAATGTGATATTTTTCAATAGTTTTAGTTTGGTCTTCTGTGTCTATGATGTCTTCGAGTAGGAATTCACAACGTACAATTTGGTATAATTTATTGTCGGAGAAATATTTATTGAAGGATTCTTTAATGAGTTGAAAAATGTCATCTGTTGTGAGTACTGCAACTACTTTGCGTGGCTTTAAAATTTGTTTCAGTATTTTGGTTACTTCTGTCAAGTTGTATGTTTGTCGGGTTATTTAAGTATGGGGTCGTTGCAAAGAAGGGTTTTTGAGAGTTCGAATGCGTCTACGAAATCTTGGTCTATTACAATGGGCTTTTTTCCTTTTAATTGGGCTGTTAGTGGTTTGGATATTCTCGCGAAGTCCTTAATAAATTTGCGATAGTAGCCAAGCAAACCTAGGAAAGACTTAATGTCTTTGCGATTTTTGGGCAATGAGAAACTTTTTACAACCTCAATTTTTGAAGGGTTTGGTTTGATCCCATCCTGTGTGACGATGTGTCCGAGGAACTCGAGTTCTTTTTTTAAGAAGTGGCATTTTGAAGGTTTAATTTTTTTAGGTTTGCCTTCCTAAGTTTGGAGAAAATTGTTGAAATATCATTTATGTGTTGTTGCAGTAATTTTGAAAAAATTATAATATCATCTAAATACACTAGACATATGTTTCCTATGGAGTCGCTCAAAACGTTATCCATCACCCTTTGGAATGTGGCTGGAGCGTTTTTTAATCCGAAAGGCATACGGATGAACTCAAAATGTCCAGTGCTTACAGAAAACGCAGTTTTAGGGATGTCTGCGGGACTCAATTGGATTTGATGGAATCCGCTGGCCAAGTCTAGTGTTGTGAAATAAGATGCCTTACCAACATTATCTAAAATTTCACTAATGTTTGGCATCGGGTATCTATCAGAAATTGTTTTTTTATTAAGTTTTCTTAAATCAATTACGAGTCGCCATCTCTGTTGTATCCCTTTCTCTGTTTTCTTTGGGACAACCCATACGGGGTTGCTCCATGGCGAAAAACTGTTTCTGATTATTTTTTGATCAAGAAGTTCAGAGATTTGCTTCTTTATTTCTTGTTTATGAATAAATGGTTGGCGATAAGATTTAACGTGGATTGGAATATTGTCTGTGGTTGGGATGGAGTGTGTTATTTCGCTACTGAAAGTTAGTTGGGTGTCTTCTTTATAAAATATGTCTGAAAAGTCAGAGCAAATTTGGGTGAGCTGTGATTTTTCCTCTTTATTTAGGTTTCCCATACTCGGAATGTTGTGCTTAGACTGTGTAAGGCTTTCGAGTGTTGGTGCATTCACGAGGTTGTAGAGTTGGATGAACTCGTTGTTATTGAAAGTTTGTGTGGGTAAAGGATCTTTGATGCAAATAACTTGATCGTCGAACGATTCGTTGACCAATTCGAGGTTTGCAACACCTTTGGTATCGGTGTTTAATCCACCAGAAATGGTAAGGTGTTTTCCTAATGTTGTTTTTGGTAAATAGAAATCGCCGTCTGGCGTTTGGACTGGCAAAGGTAATAATGTCTTGCTAGAGCTACAGATTTTGTATACGTGAATGGCAGTGTCGACTCTCGTGAGGATGGGTATAGTTGCAAGAGGGGTTACTAGCTGTCGTGTTTGTAAGTCAATTTTTGCACTTAGTTTTGTTAATATGTCCATACCTAGAAGGCCGTTAAAGGTGTGGAATTTGAAAATTAATAGTTGTATGTTTGTTGTCTCGTTGAATTCTTTGAATAGAGGGATGTTTGTAGAGTTTGTAATTTCGTGGCTGCTAAGAACGGTATTTATTCTAATGGGTGTGTTCAGTGTTTTTATCTTGTCTAGCGTTATTAAGTTTTGTTGATCCAGTATCTATCAGAAACTTCAATGATGTATCATTAAAGGAAGTTATTATTATGTATGGTAGACATGCTTCGTATTTATATTGACTCAAATGTTTTTCGGGGGCGGGGAGGCGGTGTAAGAAAATTTACGGAATCGTTGATGTTGCATGAATTAGGGTCTTGCGTTTCTATATTGTTTAAATGTCTCTGTTCATTGTTCCTAAAAGGGTTTTGAGATTGGTTATTGTAATTATTTGATCGTCGGTTGTCTGTGTTATAAGGGATATGGTTGTTGTTGTGTTGTCTATTGTAACCTGGTTTTTGTTTATAGTGGCTGTAATCGTTAGACCTCTGATTGTTATAGTTATAGTTTCATGCTCCTATTTGTGTATCTCGGTTTTGAGTAGGTAAGTTCGATTTGGCATATTTCGTATATCCGTTCTAAAGTACTGGGGTCTCTAGCCCTGATAACCGATCTGAGAGGATCACGTAGTCCCATAATGAATGCATTAAGGGCAACATCGTTGTAAAGGCGTTTCTTTATAGCTTGACCCTCTGGGCTTTCGGTACTGTTTCTAAGCAAAGAGTAGAGTTGCTCTCTAATTTTGCATATGCCGAAGAAAAGTTGTCCCAAAGATAGGCCATCTTGGAGGGTCTGCATTTCCATAAGTAGGGTGGCTTCGGGTTTTTTGTTGCCATACAGCCTATACAAATTTTCCTTGCTATTATCCCAAACTAGGCTGGTGTTAGCTAGTGTCAATCCCTCGTCAGCTCTTCCTATAATTCTATTACGAATAGCTCGGAGCACAAGTTGTTGATAAGGTGCTTGGTCCGTGCCCCTTATTAACATAATAATTTACTCGACGTTTGTAATAAATTTGTCTAATGTTGTTGGTGTTCCATCAAATGTTGGCAGTTCTTTTACAAAGGCTAAAGTTTCGGTTGGAGTGAGTATTGTGGATATGTTTGTGGTAGCGCTGACAGTTGGGGTCAGTGGGACCGAGGATCTGCCCGAGTCCATTCTTGTTTGTGAAGTTTGGATCGTTTCTTTCTGGCGGGTTATCTTAGCTATTTCTTCTTCTTGTTCGGCTACTAGCGGAAGATTTTGAATACTAAGTCCTGACCTAGTTCTTGCCCTAGTATTTGGGAGAATCTTTGGAAATAATTTTTTTGACATTGAGTATTGAATTTCGTGTGTTTTCTTACATTAGCTTAATTAATAATTATCTTGAGTATGGTCTGCGTTGTTGTGTGGTGATCGGGTTGTATCTTTGAACTCGGTGTGTTGTCTGTAATATGTGTGATAATTATTAAAATAGTTTATATTTCTGAATATATATATATATATATATATATATGGAATTGTTTGTAGCGACAGGTTGTGAAGTTGTGCATTTATTTTATTATTATTTTTTTTTTTTTTTTCAAATGTATTGTGTGTATATTGATAATTGTGCATATTAGCATATACATACATATTGTTTTTGTTTGTGTTTCTTTTTTTTTTTTTTTGTTTCAAATGTATATACACTTGTGTGTATATTGATAATTGTGCATATATAGCATAGACATATATATTGTTTTTGTTTGTGTTTTTTTTTTTTTTTTTCAAATGTATATACACTTGTGTGTATATTGATAATTGTGTGATTCCGAACAACTGTAAATTCCATCGTGAGAATTAGTGAAATACAGTAGTTTTGGCCATCGTATATACGTAGCTGTGCACAGTTTACGCGGTGTGAGGCGGTTTCAATGATAGAATCCTTTTCACTGCTGCTTCACTTGCACTTGCCCAATGACACTTTGGGTTGTACGCATGTTACGTGGGTGTGACGTGGCGCTTGGCCTTACTATGTTTCGGCAGCGGCTTCAGCGATAGAGTTCGCGCAAACGTAACACACGTCAATATCTTACCTAAACTTAGCACTTGTGAGTGTTTCTGTGGTTTATGTGTTTCTGATCAACTGTAACTTCCATCGTGAGAATTAGTGAAATACAGTTGTCAGTGTTGTCGTATATATATATATATGTACAAATTTGACGTGGTGTGATGACTGATCATATACGATAGCGGCTTCAGCGATAGAGTCCACACAGGCACAACGCACAGCCTCGTCATTTGTACTTGTATAGCGACAAACTAAGTTTAAGTAAGATAATGGTGGCGTGGTATTCGTGTTTCTGATCAACTGTAACTTCCATCGTGAGAATTAGTGAAATACAGTTGTCAGTGTTGTCGTATATATGTATATGTACAAATTTGACGTGGTGTGATGCCTGATCATATACGATAGCGGCTTCAGCGATAGAATTCACACAGGCATAACGCACAGCCTCGTCACTTGTATAACGACAAACTAAGTTTAGGCCTTTTGTATTTCGGCACCAACTTCAACTTCAATTAATTTGATTCACAACGTAATACACTGCACCGTTCTCTTTAACCATTTGGAAAACCACAAGAATAATATGTTTTATTTCAATGCAATCGTATGTATGCAAATGTATGGATATGTATGTATATGTATATTGTATTGTATGCAAATGTATGCATATGATGTATATGTATATTGTATTGTATGCAAATGTATGCATATGTATGTATATGTATATTGTATTTTATGTATATGTTTTTTTTTTTTTTTTTTTTTTTTTTTTTGCACATTTTTACGTTTTTCGCTACATACCCTTACAGTACTAGTAGTAATGTTGGTGGTAACATTAATTTTCCCCTGTTTTCCGCTGTTTTCCGCTGTTTACCGGCTGCGCCAGTTATCGTCCGGGAGTATGGGCGATGCTACCGTGGCCGAGGTTGTATGCAAATTTAATAGTTTATTTAATAGTTGTAAGTAAAACACTTCGACTTTATTTGGTTTCTGTGATCAAGGTTTTATGTTTATTTTTCTCTGCTTAAAGTTCGCACAATTGGTCTGTTCGCATCTAAGTTTTGAATGAGAATGAGCCTGAGTCTCGTTCTCTGGTGGTCGTCGGTCTTTCCTATTTTTCGCCGAAACTCACTCAACGCTCACTGCTCAAACGGCGCTCTAACCGAGCTACAGCGCTAGCTTTCTTTCTTGAGAAAAGTACTGTTCTAAGGAAATGCCCGAAAGCGCATTAGCTCAATGTTGTATTATTCTTGAGTGAGTTGAGTGAGTGCGAGCTGGCACTCATGACCGTAGTCAATTTTAGGTGCGAATGCGTATTATTATCCGCTGTTAACTCGCGCGCTCTGCTAACCGCGCAGTTGCTGCCATGGCTTGGGGGTGGGTTGGGCTGAAATTTTGACGCTTAAAACTCCATTTCTAGATGGACGATCTTCATGAAATTTTCAGAGTAGATTAAGAGTATCTAAATCTATATACAGTGGCGAGCACGTGTGGATACATGTTAGTCAACCTGACGTTAAAATGCCTGTAAAAACTTAAAAAAATGCTCTAATCGACCCGAATTTTTGGATTTAGATTCATTAGATATATTTTAATAAGGAACTCAACAGGGTTTTTTCAAATTTGCTTACAAACTAAAGTTTTTAAGCTGGATACATAAATCGAGCTATGTATCCACTTTTGCAAGTTTTTAACTTTCTTAAAATAACTGCTTAATTTAGTATTTTGTCCAAAGACCATTAGCTTTGATTACATTGGCAATGCTCCTAGGCATACTCTCCACCAATTTTTCAATATGGGCGTAGGGAATTTTGCTCCAGTCCGCCTGGACCCGACACCAAGAGTCACCCATCCCTGTCGGTGTTGTGTCATATTTTTGGGAGTCGTTTTTTAAGCAAACCCCATATATTTTATATAGGGTTTAGTTATGATTCTATGAAGATCGATAATAAAAATGTATATGTCTACGCCCATTGGGGCGTAGCAAATCGGAACTGAATATATAGTGATTATTAAAATTTTGCTATATTTTGAACACTATTGATTCTAAAGACTTGAAATTATGCATGTGTAGTCGGGTTGACAACCCAAGATCAATAACTTATGTTATGGCAAAAGTTTATATCTCCTACAGTTTTAGAGCTAGAAGCTTGAAACTTGGATGGTTTAGTTCCTAATGTCCTCCTCTATCGATGACCCACAAATAATTTTTCAGCCTCTTTGGGGGCGTGGCATACCGAAAAACATTCTGTAATTTTCGTATTTTTGGAGTGTAAGCAACCAAATTTTGCAGTTATGTTAGCCTCGGCTCTTTCCAAGAACTGGCCAAAAATTATGCGTCTACGCCCACTGGGGGCGAAGTTTGTTGTGGCCAACTGCATAATTCATGCATATAATCGCTTAGTAGTAATTGCTAAGATGGCAGAAAGCATTTTAACATAAATGTAAAACTATTAATGAATTCACTAAAATAAAATTTATAAGTTTTAATAAACAAATAGTTTCCTGCGAAACTTGAACCCAGGTCATTTTAAAATTACATGTAATCGTCAGCTAACCTAGCTAAGTCCAAAATCTGAAATTACAGCTGCGTTACTAATATATTATATATATTAATGTGAAATTTTAGCTCTCTAACTTTTGTAGTTTCCGAAATCTCGACGCTTATACCTGTTACATACCTTTTCACAAAACCATTATACCCTGAATTCCCATTTTCAATGGGTTCAGGGTATAAAAAACTGCAGAGAGAATATTTCAACAAACAAGCGCCATACAAAATTATATATATTAATATATAATATATGTACAAATAAAAAATAATAAAAAAAAAATAATAAAAAACAATAAATAAATTAATCGTATACAAATAATTGACTAACTCTAAGTATTATAAGTATGTCGACTCGAATTTTTGAAGCATTTTAAGCTTCCGTTGTTTGCCGGGAAATATGCTAATTTTATTGAGACTAAGAGCTCTCTGGAGCATTCTTAGCGTGAAGTCGGGCAACAGAGCGGCGATAACAACCAAAATAATATACAGCCAAACTGTTAAAGAGGCGAGCAGATTGTTATAAGCCCAGTAAATATCCGTATCGTAGTCCCTGTGAATTGAATGATTTATATGTACATAATATGATTTTAAAATTAACGACTACATTTGCTTTTAAGTCGAACTTACAGATTTATAATATTATAGATGACGGTAGTAACCATAAATGCAAGGATTGATAATATTATTGTCCCAATGTACCAATAGGAAAGATACATGGATTCCAACCAGAGCTTTAGGTTCACTATGATCACCACTGCCGTAATAAGGAGCGTTCCAAAGCAGGAGAAGGCCGCCGTCTGGCCCCAACTCAGTATGACGTTGTTGAAGGAGAAGATACAGTACGCAAAATAGAATATGATCACCGAGTGGTAAATCGCAAATAAGGTCCACATCAGGAAATTAGGCCAATGCAGCTGCTTATTATCTGTGTTTTTCCTATAGAGTTTCGGATTTCTACAACAGCAAACAAGAAAATCAATCAAACTCATTGAAAAGGGGAAATCAGGGTATAATGGTTTTGTTAAAAGTATGTAACAGGCAGACCCCATAAAGTATATATATTCTTGATCAGGATGACGAGAAAAGTTGATATAGCCATGTCCGTCTGTCCGTCTGTTTAAACGAGTCGATTTCCGAAGATATAAGAGCTAGAGAGTTCATTCTTTTTGTGTTGGGTCGAGTACGAGTTTGTTTAAGAAATTCGATAACTTTTATATTTCCAAAGTTATCGATAGAACACTTTATCGGGAATCAGCTATAAAATTATATCTCGTTCACCTTCAAAAGTTAAGGTCTCCAAGTCTTCTGCATATATATAGATGCTAATTTATTACAATTCCGGTTTTTGTCAGATTTTAGATTCCGGTTTTTTGAGCATAAGCTCGACACCGTTTGAGGTAGAGTTGAATTTGTATATTAAGATAGATATTATGGAGATTGTGTAATTTTCAGATCAGATTTTGGATGCCACGCCCATTTGGCCACCGATTCGAAAAAAACGCATTAAAAATACTAGAGACTTGCAATTTGGCAAATAGCCATATTTAGATGCTATTCATTTATTCTGAGTTTCGTCTGTCGATCGTCTACCTAGAAGTGGAGTTATAAGCGTCAAAAATATAGCCCGACCCACCCCCAAGCCACGGCAGCAACTGCGCGGTTCGCAGAGCTTGCGCCTATGAGTACGTAAAGAAGCAAAGTATTTTTTTTGCAGGGTTCAGGGCATCTCGTAGTCGAGCTGTCTCGACTAAATATATATATATTTCAGGTAAAAATATGATTTTTAAGATTAATCACTAAGAACACTATATCCCATTGCACTGGTTCTCTTCCTACAAAATGTATATACTTACTGCATAAGCTTTTCCTCGGTGTAAGGTTTTTCCGTTAGGGATATGAACAGAATGGGCAGCGAAGTATAGATGACATTGTAGAGGGTTAGAAACAGAGAGTCGTAGATAGACGACGAAGAGAAGAGCGTGTGAAATTGGAATAGAAACATAATGCCCATGAACACGATGTTCTTATAGAAGAAGTAGAGCACCAGGAACGATAATCGCACTGTGTGATAATGACCATGGACCAGAAGCAAACGTTTCAGCATGCAAAATTTGGCAAAGGCAAAGTCGGCACAGCGTGCCGCCTGACGGCCCTCGCGGCCCATAATACCAATGCCGACATGGGCCTCTTGGATCATAGAAACGTCGTTGGCTCCGTCGCCAATGGAAGCTGTATTATAGTTCTCATTGGATGACTTGATAAGCGCCACCACTTCGCTCTTCTGCAGCGGACTAAGGCGACAGCAGAGTACAGCCGTGCACTTGACGGCCACATCGCGGAACTCCTTGGGCGCCTCGGCCAGAGCGATGCCCAGGCTTTTGCCATCGATAAGCAGAGCGCACTCTTGTCCAATTCCGGAAACAATCTCGAGCTCGAGTACATTCAAGTGAACCAGAAGATCGTCACGACTCTTGCACTCTAGTATGATATACTTCTTGGCGTCATGCGGTATATGACCGCAGGATAGGGCAATATTCAGTGCTGTTTCTACTTTGTCGCCGGTGAGTACCCAAATCTTGATGCCAGCTGCTTGCAGAGATACCAGCGTATCTGCTACATCGTCCTGAAGTGCATCCTCAACAGCTGTTGCGCCAAGTAAGTCGAGGTCTGTCAAAATAGTATAGTATAGTATATTGATTACCAGATGAACTTATCAACTTACTACTCTCAATCTTTGAATAGCATTCCTCGCAGAGCTGCTTGCGATTCTCCAGTGAGCTATTAGCCTGAGTAAGAGAAATGGTGAATTCCTGGTACTCCGTTTCAGAAATCTCTCGCCTGGCTATGGCCAGGGTGCGCAACCCCAAACGAGCAAAGTCGCTGATATGGCTGTCCGTCTTAGAGACCATGTCCGCCGATCTGTTCGTACAAAGCGGAAACACGTAGCTCTCCGCACCTTTGGTATAGATCCACTTTTTACCCGCATCATCGCGCACAATTACGCTCATGCGCTTGCGATCGGATGTAAATTCCAACACATGCAGGCGATAGAAGCAATCCTCTTTATGCTTGTTGTTGTTGATGGGACGCATATAGTCCAGATGTGGTGGAACAATGCGCACACGGAGCACTTCATCATCGTCGCCAGTGTAGACTAAACCTAAATAGGCACAAGCCTCCACCAGCGCTTTCTCATCAGGACTTGACGCCTGATAGTCAAGCAAACTATTGAGCACAAAAAGAAAATAAAGGAAACAATTAGTTAGTATTGGCACAAGAGCAGGAGCAGGGGCACATCAAAAGTTACCACAATGTTTGCTGAATCTCATTTTTACGACGCTGGGACTCAGCACGTATAAGCATTGTGGGCTGGCGTGTGAATATAGGCGCTGCATAGGACTCACGCGATGTAGCACTAGCGGTGCGAAGGAGACCACCAACCGGTGGCGTTAAATTGCCGACGGGATTGGAGAGATATGCATTGGGAGCGCCGTATGAGTGAGCTCGTCTGTGGCCCAAGGTGGAGGCATTGTTGGCTTCCGTATACTGGGGCAGATCCCGCTCTGAGGTAGAACGTTGGAACTGCAGCGAAATGGGACGCATCAGGTGCGGGCCTTGCATTGGCATGCCAGCCATGGACTGTTCATTCTGTTGGTCTGTGGTGCCACTGGCCACCTCGCCAGCTGCCGCTATGTGCACCTTGTTGGATCGGGCGAAATTCGGGCTTCGCTTGACCACCTGCGGCCGCTTGCGTCGTTCCACTTGATAGCTATCGTCGCCGATCAGTAGAGGATTCACATCCGATGAAGTCGTCGTAGCATTAAGGCCATTCGGATGAGCCGGCATAGAGGCTTTGATCTTGTTGCTCACATTCAGCTCGCTGTGCTGGCTAGAATTGTGGCTCTCTTCGGTGATGTCGGTCATCGAGTACATTGCCGTTGGTCCGGACTCGTTTGCTTTGTTAATTTTGTTCGCCTGAACATCTGGCGGCGTGCTCGTTGCTACTTGGACTGTGTGGCATAAGACCAACGCTTGGAAGAATACTTTTTGGTCTTTCTATAAGGATAAAATTATAAGCGTGTTTATTTGTATCAATATTGTTTTCAGCTTTATATACCCATTGAACTCATTGAAAATGGGAAATCAGGGTATAATAGTTTTGAGAAAATGTATGTAACAGGCATAAGGAGGCTGAAGTTTCTCTCAAACGGTATAGAAGCTACGCGTAAAAAAACGAAGAAATAGTAAACGAATTTTCGATTTTTTTATTGATAATTAGGAAGTGGGCTGAGTTATTAAAAAAACAAAATAAACTCGTACTGCCACTACCGTATGGTTAATGGTACAGCGTAACTAACATGCGAGTATTAATGTTTCAGCTCTCTAGCTTCTTTAGTTTCCGAAATCTCGACGTTCATATGGACGGACGGTCGGATGGACAGTACTATATTGACTTATTTTCACGCTGATCAAAAATATACATATGTATATACTTTGTGGGGTCTGCGATGTCTCCATCTGCCTGTTACATACATATTTTTAAAACGTTGATATCCTGAATTCTCACTTTCAATGCGTTCAGGGTATAAATACGTAGAATTCTTGGAATACCAGTTCTTCGAAAGGTTCAGGGGATCTTGTAGTCGAGCAGTCTCAATTAGCGCTTTTTTATTGTTGAGTAAATAATTTTTGACTTACGTTGAATTTGTTGATATCAATCAAAGCTTTGGTCTCATTATCTTCCATTCGCGTCTTCTTGTAGGTAAACTTCTTGCCAGCTATCGAGCACTGTTGGAAATTCATTTCGTTTTTGGTGAGCGTGCCCGTCTTATCAGAGAAGAGTATATTAATCTGGCCCAGCTCCTCATTTAAGTTGGACGTGTTCACCACACATTGTTGATTGGTCTCCTTCTCATATAGCTCTGTATCCCATTCCATGAAAAAACCGCCAATGACGCGCTGCAGCTCGATGGTCACATAGAGCGAAATTGGTATCAAATAGTTGAATAGTATGAGAAAGGACAGATAGTCCTGCAAGAACTGTTTAACGCTATACCCATCCGCTGCAGGTCCCAGATAGGTCAGCTTCGGTATCACAAAGAGCTCATTGTAACTACAAGAATAAGCATTATAAAGTATGAGATTTGAGTCACAGATACACCTAAGCTTGCCGAAACATCAAGACCCTGCATTTATCAGAAGAGTGCTACTAAATCTTTAGAGTTTAACTCTGGTGTATGCTCTACTTTCTTTTTTTGCTAACTTCAAATCATAGTCCGCTCAGAGGCAACACATTTCAACAAAATGGAAAGCAATGAATAATTCAATAGGTGTGTGTATACTCACCGTTTTAGGAAATATAGCAAGGTAACTATGGCTATTAAAGCTACAAGTATAAATATTAAAAATCTGTTCACATAGGTTTCGCTTGAGGCTGTCTTATTCCGAGTCAGTCGACTGTTCAGCTGCAGCTTGGTGGTCATTCCCGTATAGATGGCACAGCCGATTACACACTCTGTATTCTTTACACGCGATCCGCGGAGCAACACATTCTCGGCCGAGAGGGGCAGGACTCGTCCTTCGCTGTCGCCTAGTTCG
Organism: Drosophila antonietae; assembly: GCA_030914385.1. Taxonomy (NCBI): domain Eukaryota; kingdom Metazoa; phylum Arthropoda; class Insecta; order Diptera; family Drosophilidae; genus Drosophila; species Drosophila antonietae. The sequence goes on from JAUESO010000311.1 coordinate 17,937, forward strand.
ATTTTTCCATTAAAACTATATAAATCAGTGCCGGGACTTTCGCACTCTATAACGCCTAGCTTGTGCATCTCCTCAATCGGTACAGTTGGTAGATCTCTAGGCACTACCAGAGTCTTCAGATTCGACTCGCCGTCCAAATTGGCTGTTGTGATAAAGCACTTGCCATGTGGATCGGTTGATCGCAGCAATACCAAATCGCAGGGCACATCACAGTCTCGTTCCACAACGATCAGATCGCCCGGGCCCACATTTTGCGACTGTATTATAGCCTCAGCGCCATTTTTAATGATCGTCACTGTGGATCACACTTTATGCATTAGACATTATCGTATGCCATTTTGAACACCTACCTGGAGATCGGTTAACCACATTATCAGTTCTATAGCGCAGCATGTCTTCATAACCCTGTTTCGCTGCTGTGACAGCGATCACAAACACTAGGGGCAGCAGCGACGTCATGGGCGAAACTGGACTATCTGTATATAAGATAGATGACATTTATTTAAAGTATACAAGTTACCAAATAACACTTAATATAGGATATTCAATAAGTTTATAATCAACCCTCGCTATCGCGTGCTTCATAAGCTAAGAAATAGCCCTCGCAATTGCGACATTACATAAGTTGTATCAGCGCGCTATAGCTGCAATGGTCAGCGACGGTAACCGGACACTTTTGTTTTGCTGCAAGAGTTTCCGTTATCGCCAAAGATTTGCTGAGTCGGCTTGCCGACCATGACATTGTGGCGTGATGCGAGTTTTGGCTTAGCTTAAGTGAAATATTCTGTGTAATAAGTTTTTAGTTTTGAATACAGCGCTCTTCCAATAAGTCGCTTAAATAAATATTCACTCCGGCACTTGGCCGTTAAATAACTTGTTTTATTGTCTGAGCCCGAGGCCAGCAATAAGAGGCATAGTTCGCCTCTCAACCTAATCTTCACCCGCAACAGGACTGAAGAACAATAATTGGCGCCCAACTAGTGGTCGGACTCCACAACCATTAACAACTAAAGCAGCAGCACAGGAGCTGCACCAACCAACAACAATTAAGACAGCAGCGCGGGAACTGCGAGTGACCAACCTTATAAAGAAATTTTTTTGTGTTAGTGGAATCATGTAAGTGGATACTCAAGCCAAAATTTTTCTTCAAATACAAAAGTTTTAATTTTTTATAAAAATTAGTTAGTACTTGTGAGTATTTTATATTGCAACAGATCATAATTAATAACAATAATTTGACCCAGGCTTCTGAAACACGTGAGAGTGACTGCTTTGAGAATTTTAGTTGAAACAATTTACCATCCAGATCGTTAAAAAAAAATTACTTTGTGTTACTTTCTATGTGTCTAAAATTGTGCTATAACAATACATACAGTTCTCGTGGTTCAGAGCTACGACGTAATTCGATCCATCTTTTGGCGGCCCGTTTTGCTTTTCGCGGCTACTGGCCTGCGCATGTCACAGTTCAGCCAATATAGAAAACCTCGCAAGCAGTCTAGCGACTCAGATTCCGACTGTGACATTCGCATCGGAGTCTCGCCTACAAGACTTCTCCCTGCAGTTCCCCCACCATTAGGTAAAATGGATCCAGATCAGCTTAGGGAAATAATAAGGTCGGCTGTCAGCAATGCTTTAGCCGAACAGGCCGCTACAAACGAGCAGAGGGAGCGAGCATTGACTCAAAGAATTAATGAGTTGGCTCAACAAATAGCAGCAGCAAACGTTGCCGCCCCACAAGTAGTAGCATATGCTGCCATAGGAATTAGAAACGACATTCGCTGTGACGAGCCACTAGATGCCGTCAAATGTTTACCTGAGTTTGCAGGAGTACAGGAAGCTTATGTATCTTGGAGGCAGGCAGCATTAGCCGCTTACGAGATATTCAGACCATATAATGGCAGTTCTCGTCATTACCAGGCTGTTATCATTATAAGAAGCAAGATCAGGGGCCCCGCAGACGCAGTGCTGGCCTCATTTGGTACTGTATTGAATTTTGATGCGATAATAAATCGCCTAGATTTCACATACAGTGACAAGAGACCAATTCACGTCATTGAACAGGAATTAGGTACCTTGAGGCAAGGTGGCTTGTCCCTGCTCCAATATTACGACGAGGTAGAGAAGAAACTCACTCTTCTCACTAACAAAGTTAACATGTCATATGAGCCGGCTTTAGCAAAGGGCCTATGTGAAAAATTCCGCGACGATGCGTTGCGGGTGTTCATATCGGGTCTCAAGCGCAGTCTTACAGATGTGCTCTTTGCAGCAAAGCCCAGAGACTTGCCTTCAGCGCTAGCTCTCGCGCAAGAAGTTGAGTCAAATCATGAAAGGTACACATTCGCGGCTAATTTCGCAAGAAGTCTAGAGGACAAAGAACGCAAGCCGCATGCAAAAGCGCAGGGTCACCAACAGGAGAGGCATTCGCAAGAAGCCGAAACACAAGCTAGCGGTACCAAGAATCCACACTTTAGCAAGCAAAGCAAGGCCCCAGTGCAGACTGACCAACGAAGCAGCAGGCAGCACAATAATAATGGAGCACCGGTGCCCATGGAGGTCGATCCTTCCTTCTCAAGAGTTTTGCAGCCCACTCAGGCCCCTGCTTACGCGAATAGGAAGAACCCCGCATCCGACCGCACAGGCGGTCAGAGAAATCAGCAAAGATTGAATCACGTCACGCAAGGCGCGGGACAGGGAGCAGAGGCGTATGCTGATGCCGCCTCTAGCGCAGCGGCACAAATCAATGACGATGCAAGTTATGACTCTGATGCCCTAAATTTTTTAGGAGTAAATCCCTGCTACCCGTCATCAGACGAAGAATAGCAGGGACTCACATGCGATTCCTCATAGACACGGGCGCGGCCAAGAATTTCATTCGGCCACATGAAGGGTTTAAAAGGCGTCCACTCTGTAAAATTCCCCTTCAAAATTCATTCCATTCACGGCGAGACACAAATTACACACAAATGCTTTGTTACAATGTTTGGGTTAAAGGCAACCTTTTTTATTCTGCCGGACTTGTCAACTTTTGATGGGATTGTTGGCCTTGACCTGCTAAAGCAGGCAGCTGCTTCGCTTTGTCTAGCTTCAGGACAGCTTAAATGGGGCACGGAGGTAGAACAAATCACCTTCCACACGTGCAAAAATGTAAATTTCACAAATATAGACTGTGCAGAGGCATCCCCATTAGCTAGAAGTTGCTTTTTGAAAATGCTAAAGACCAGACAAAAGGCCTTTGCAGACCCAGACGAGGCGTTGCCGTATAACACCGATGAAGCGGGCAATTGGAAAATGAGATTGGTAATGGACTTTCGTAAACTTAACGAAAGAACCGTACCTGACAAATACCCTATGCCAAATATATCAATTATATTGGGGAATTTGGGGAGAGCCAAATTCTTTTCAACATTAGACCTCAAGTCTGGTTATCACCAGATCATACTCGCTGAACGCGACCGTGAAAAAACCTCTTTCTCTGTAAACGGGGGGAAATACGAGTTCAAAAGGCTCGGCTTTGGATTAAAGAATGCAGCAAGCATCTTCCAAAGAACCATCGACGACATACTGCGAGAGCAGATTGGCAAATTTTGCTATGTTTATGTCGATGACGTAATCATCTTTTCAGAAGATGAGGACTCTCACATTAAACATGTGGATTGGGTCCTAAAAAGCTTACATGAAGCAAACATGAGGGTCTCCGTCGAAAAGTCACGATTTTTTAAGAAAAGCGTGAACTTTCTTGGTTTCATAGTCACCAGCACTGGCGCCACGATGGATCCTGAAAAGGTTAGGCAATACAGGAGTATCCAGAACCTAAAACACTGTTCGAGGTCCGATCATTTCTAGGCCTCGCAAGTTACTACAGATGTTTCATTAGGGACTTCGCCGCAATAGCAAGACCCATCTCCAATATTTTGAAGGGTGAAAATGGAACAGTCAGTAAGCATAGGTCCAGAAATATAAAGGTTCAATTCTCTGAAGTGCAGCAAATGGCGTTTCAGAAATTGCGCAACATTTTGTCATCTGAAAATGTAATGCTCAGGTACCCCGATTTTAAGAAGCCATTCGATCTAACGACCGATGCTTCGGCTCACGGCATAGGTGCAGTCTTGTCTCAAGAGGGTCGTCCTATAACAATGATTTCAAGAACATTGAAGGACAGCGAGGTAAACTATGCAACAAATGAGAGAGAGTTATTGGCCATCGTATGGTCACTCGCCAAGTTAAGGCACTATTTGTATGGGGTGACAGATATTAATATCTTCACTGACCATCAACCCTTGACCTTCGCAGTTTCGGAATCCAACCCAAATGCGAGGATCAAAAGGTGGAAAGCGCGCATTGACGAGTCTAATGCACGTATCTTCTATAAGCCCGGCAAGGACAATCTGGTTGCGGATGCCTTGTTCAAGACAGCAGCTCAACGCTGTGAATGAACAAGAAATTGAGTCCTGCGCAGCAACGATCCACAGTGAGGTATCTCTAACCAACACCATTGAGACAACAGACAAACCTTTGAATTGTTTTCAAAACCAAATAGTGCTAGAAGAGGCGCGTTTACCCTTAAAACGAAGTTTTATTCTTTTTGGGAATAAGAAACGCTACTTGATCAGCTATACTTGCATCGAATCGCTGCTAGACGAGCTCGAAGATGTAGTTTCACCCAAAAGCGTAAATGCTCTCCACTGTAATTTACACACGCTTCCAATGATACAAGATTCATTGGTTCGGAGATACCCGGCCACCAAGTTCTGACATTGCAAAAATCGCGTAGTGGATGTATTTGCGGTGGGAGATAGAAGGAAAATCCTCACAGCCGAGCATAATAGGGCCCATAGGTCTGCACAGGAAAATATTAAGCAGGTACTCTCGGAGTACTACTTTCCAAAGATGGCAAGAATGGCAAATGAAATAGTACAAAATTGCAAAACATGTGCTAGGGCTAAATATGATAGACACCCCAAAAAACAAGAGCTTGGGGAGACGCCGATCCCCTCACATGTAGGAGAGATGTTACACGTAGACATTTTCTCCACCGACAGGAAATACTTTCCGACTTGCATCGACAAGTTCTCTAAGTTTGCTATTGTCCAACCGATCCCCTCAAGAACAATTGTGGATCTGAAGCCAGCTTTAATGCAACTAATGAATTTTTTTCCTAAAGCCAGTTCCATTTACTGTGACAAGAACCGTCATTGAATTCAGAGACCATAGTGACTATGCTCGCAAACAACTATGGGGTCAGCATTTCAAATGCACCACCATTGCATAGCATCTCGAATGGACAGGTTGAGCGCTTTCACAGCACTCTGTTAGAGCTAGCCAGATGCCTAAAGATCGATAAAGGCATAAATGACACCGTAGAAGTAATTTTACTGGCTACAACTGAGTACAATAAGTCGATCCACTCGGTCACCGACCATAGACCAGTTGATGTGGTTCAGGCGCACCCAGATGATCCACAAGAAAAAATACAAGAAAAGATCAGGAACGCTCAGACGATGCTCAGAGCTAGGGAGAACGCCAATCGGCAGAATAGGGTCTTCGACGTTGGTGACAAAGTTTTGGTCAAGTGCAACCGACGGCTCGGAAACAAACTCACACCTTTATGTGATGAGAAGGTAGTGGAAGCAGACCTGGGGACCGAGGTCCTCGTTAGAGGGAGGGTGGTCCACAAGGACAACCTAAGGTGACTCCCTTGTTTTTTGTACACCTTTTGTTTAAGCCATTAGGCAAACTTGCATAAGTTAGATATAGTTGTTCAACTTACGTTTAGCCAATTGGCATAGTTTTTATAAAATTTTCTGGGTGGTGGGCCTTAAAAAGAACAAAAAAATTGCTAAAAAATAAGAAAACAACCTCATTTCACAGGTTTGGATCTATATTACTCCTTTCATTATCCCTGGCTTCGGCACATGTCATCGACTACTCGCGTGCCAGGTACATTCCCATCGTCGACGGCGAGATCTTGGTATGGGAGAAATACGCCTATGTCAGGCACTCAGCAAACCTCTCAGAGTACGCGCGAATGGTGGAAGAAACAGTCAAATTAATTGACATGTTCCCGCTATCCCACATGAAAAAACTTCTAAGTGTGGACACGGCACATCTACAAGACCTATTGGAGGCGTTAGGCACACACCATAGAGTCGCCAGGAGCTTAGATTTCCTAGGATCCATACTGAAGGTTGTGGCGGGTACACCCGATGCCAATGATTTAGAGCAGACTAGGTTTACTGAAATGCAATTAATAAATGCCAATAATAGACAAATAGAAATAAACACTAGAGTTCAGGACCAGCTTAACCAGTTAACAATCACCGTCAACAAAATTCTCAAGATAGCCAAAAACTCACAAGTTGACACTGGCCATTTATTTGAAACACTACTATCTAGAAACAGAATGCTAATGATGGAGTTGCAAAATTTAATGCTTGCTATTACTCTTGCAAAGGCTAACATTGTTAGCCCAAACATTTTGGACCACTCAGATTTGAAATCAATTTGGCTAGAGGAACCCACCAACACTCCCATAGGAAATCTTATGTCCGTTGCATCCGTAAAAGTTCTTCAATCCATTAACACCATACACTTTATAATTAAATTCCCCAAGATTAAAAGAGCTTGCAGAAAGATCACGATTTATCCGGTCATCCACAAGAACTTCATTGCGATTGCTTGACAACGTCATAGCCGAATGCGATGGAGAAACCCACACACTGCAGAGTTGCGCCGCTTCACCCGGAGCCACATTTTGTCGTCTGGCTTTGGAAAGTTCATGTGCCAAAGAGCTCCATGCAGGTGGCATGGCACACTGCGAGGTCCAGCCGAGCAACCTTGATATAATCACCCATGTGGATGACGGAATCATCATCCTCAACGACGGGTCCGCAAGGATTCAGGTGGACAACGGCACTGAGGTCCAAATACAAGGCACGCATCTCATCACGTTCGGAGACCGAGTTGCAATTAACGGGACTCTGTTTTACAATCACAACAACGTACGCAATAGAGTCCCGGGTATTGCCAATTCTCCCTTGCTGAACATCACTGCCACCCAAGATGTCCTCAGTCTCCCTTACCTTCATCGTTTGAATGAACGTAATCTGGAGGTGATACAGCAATTCGAGAAAAACGCCGGAACTGATCAAGCTTATCGTGTGGCATTCATTATTGGAGCCATATGCTGTGCTTTAATCTGCATTGGCCTCACTCTTTGTCGAATCATCGGTGCAAAGAAGTCTGCAAAGCAGTTACGAGAAGTCGTCGCCGGGATTGGGTCGGCCGAGGACGGCCTTATACTTGAAGGGGGAGTAGTTAACAAATAACACTTAATATAGGATATTTCATAAGTTTATAATCAACCCTCGCTATCGCGTGCTTCATACAGCCCTCGCAATTGCGACATTACATAAGTTGTATCAACGCGCTATAGCTGCAATGGTCAGCGACGGTAACCGGACACTTTTGTTTTGCTGCAAGAGTTTCCGTTATCGCCAAAGATTTGCTGAGTCGGCTTGCCGACCATGACATTGTGGCGTGATGCGAGTTTTGGCTTAGCTTAAGTGAAATATTCTGTGTAATAAGTTTTTAGTTTTGAATACAGCGCTCTTCCAATAAGTCGCTTAAATAAATATTCACTCCGGCACTTGGCCGTTAAATAACTTGTTTTATTGTCTGAGCCCGAGGCCAGCAATAAGAGGCATAGTTCGCCTCTCAACCTAATCTTCACCCGCAACAGGACTGAAGAACAATAATTTACATATATATTCTATAGAAGCCTTACCAATTAATAAAGATATTATAGTCATCACTAGAAAATAAAAATTGGCTATGCGACGAAACTGTTCCAAAAGATTCTGTGGCAGGAATGTAAGCAATGTATACTTCGTTGACTTAATGCGATTCTGATTCGTTGGCCTTTTCTTTTTAGCATCCTCAGAGCCACCAATTTGTATTTGAAGCCAGTCATTTATAGTACTAACTCTTGAGCCCTACAAAAAAGCAAAAAATAAAGGTTATGTATTTATAAAAAGATATCTACATCTATTACTCATAATGTGAAAACATGTAAACATATTTTAATGTTATTGTTACTGTTTCCAAAGGAAAAAATAGTATATTGGGTTTGTGCAATGCTGCACAAAGCATGCTGCACATCGAGTCAGTTGGTCTTGTGTCGTATTGTCATTGTGTGAGATCAGTTGTGAAAGTGTCGGCTCGGTCAGTTAAGTTGAAGACGTCGCGGTACTTAAATTGTGTACTTGTTACTTATAATTTGATTTTGTTAAATAAACTTATTGTGTTGCACCTACATTTACAAAACTGAGTTTGATTTATTTAAAGAAAACCTCAACAGGTTATGGGCCCAGACAGTGCTAAACGTGTAATGGATTGTGAAATCGAGTGCAAGTACAAAAGTTAATTAGTGGCAAATTTGTAAACAAATAAAGACAGTGAAAATGGAGCCGTTAAATATGAGAATCGAACGTTTACGCGACAAAGACAATTGGCATTTGTGGTGTTTTATGATTCGTACGTTATTGGAAGAAGACGACGATGTTCTTGCCGTTTGTGAAGGTATTCTGACGTGTCCGACACAGGAGTCTGCAACATATGAAAGAGACTCGAAAAGGTTCTTGAAAGCTGATAAGACTGCAAGGAGAATAATTATTCATTCTATCGAGAGAAGGCCGATGGAATTGACTGTAAGCTGAAACACAGCAAGAGAAATGTGGGTAAAATTAAATTCAGTGTATGATATGAAATCAGAAGAAACAGTTTTTTGATTTCAAATGGATCGAAAGTGAAAGTGTGGACTATAATATTTCAAAGTTGGAAGTTTTGTGGAGCAAGATGAAAAATCTTGGAAGTGCTGTGCCTGAAACTATGTTAATGTCGCGAATCCTATTGTCTTTGCCTCAGAAGTTTAACTTTTTTCATAGTGAGTGGGATTCGGTCGAGGACAGTAAAAGAACATTGAACAATTTGACGACTCGTTTAATGGCAGAAGAAATAAGGTCAAAAAAAACAAGAAGTGGTATCCGAAGAGTCAACAGCGTTAGTTGCAACAGACAAAATAGAAGTGAACATGAAAATAAGAAGCAAACTATGAAGTGTTATAATTATGGTATGATTGGACATCTAAATAAAAACTGCTACAGGTGTTATATATGTAAGAAGAAAGGCCACAAGAGCAACAACTGTAACCAAAGGAGAAGTTCTGAAAATGATCAAGGAGAATCATGCGAATTCTCAAGGAAAGGATTGATTGCAAGCAGGGACTACAGGTGCTTCTGATCACATGTCAAGGCGTCGAGGCTGGTATTCGGCATATAAAGAATTGGATTCCCTGAAGATAGGCGTAGGTGATGCTAAAATTAACAAAGCGCACGAAAAAGCTAATCTTAATATGGGTGGCGGAGATTTTAATTTTAAAAATCGTGGCATCCGCACACGATGAAGAATCAGTATGCGCTCACTGCAAAGACGCCCAGTAGCGGTAGTAGTATTGCAACGATGAATGTGAATAGTCATCATCTGGAGGAGCTGCAGAAAGAGCTGGTGGAGTATCGGGAATTGGCGAACAATCGGTCACAGGAGCTTGATAAGCTGCACGCCACGCATCGTGAAACACTCAAGGAAGTCGAGAAGCTTAATATGGATATCTGCCAGCTACGTGCATCGGTCATCGCGGAGACGACAGAGTATAAATGCTTGCAATTGCCGTTCTCCGTGGTGTATAACGAGTCCATGGAGATCAAGACGGTGCTGGATGAGACGCGTAAGCAGTTGCAGACGAGCAAGAATCAGCATCTGAGCGAGATCAAGGCAAGGCGTAAAGTTCAAGATGCGATTACAATTTGTAAAGCGGCTGTGGATGAAAACGAGCGCGTTTCGAAAGCGGTACAAGTAAAACAAGAGGAGCAACGCAAGCTGGATGATCTGCGCAGGGAGATCAATGAGGAGTTGGATCGTGAAGATCTGCAGCGCGAGTATCAACTAGTGTGCCGCGATCTGCAGCAATGCCAAATGGAAGTTTAATTGTTAAAGCAGACAACGCAGCGGCTGCTGGTTGAACAAGATGAGAAGCAGAAGCAAATAGTGCACAAGTGCCGGAGTGAGCTACAGGCAAAGAATCAACGCATCTCGGATTTACTACAGGAAGTCTGAGCGTTGCTCCCGGAAGGGCGTATGGAATGAATGGGAAAAGCAAAAACAATCCATAGAGCAGGTGAACATACAGCGTAAGACAATGTAAGATCCGCCTATTGAAACTCAAAGAAATCCATCGCATAGTCAAGACGGAGTAGGAACAGGCAACGAAACGTAACAAAAAGAAAAAGTAGAGTAAAAAGGGCGACGATAGCGATGATAGCAACGAGGATCTGGACAGAAAGCTGGCCAAACTGAAAGGCGAGAGCACAAATGAGGACTTCCGGCTGGACAAACTGCTGGCTGCCAAGTTTCGTATGCTCAACAATGCAACCAACTCGAATGCAGGGAGCGATGTGGAGAAAGCAAAACCACAATCGGGTGCAGAAGGCAAAGCAGGTAGCTCGGAGGACGAGGAAAAATCCTCCGTGGCAGCAGATGACAACAACAGGCATCTGGAGGCCATTTGCAGCACCTTAGAAGCTGAGAAGGTCGAAGATGAAAAAGCTGCTGAGAAAGCTGAGGATAAATCAGAAAAGGCGGAAAAAGAAACAATGAAAGTGGATGAAGACAACGGAGAAGAAGTGGATAAGCCAACAGAGGAGACGAATGCTGAAACCGAAAGTAAAATGGAAGTAGATGAAAAGCTGGACACAGTCAAGGCAGAAAAAGTGTTGAAGAGACGCCGAAAGGGAGGCGGAGGGAATGGAAACTGACGAAACTGCAGAATCAGAAAAAACATTTAAAGAAGCAAATAAAAGTGAAAAGTAGAATAAATTGAAGAACAAGAAAAAATCTAAGCATCGGAGCGGGAGTAGCAGCAACAGCAGCAGTAGCAATAGCAGTGATGATAACCGTATCCGCAATGAGGGGGAAGAAGACTCAAAGGCAAACAGAGGAAAGCATGATAGAAGGCGCCGCAAAAGCGTTGAAGAGCAAAGAAGAGGAGCTAAGGAAAGCGGAGGTAGATGTGGCAGACGTAGTAGCAGCGAAAAGAAGAAGGGCAGAAGGGAAGGCAACAGTTGCTTAAAATGAACGAACGAAGCCAGGGAAGGAGAGAAGGGGATGTCGTGCTCGAAGCAAGAGCAGCATAGATGAATCATAGAAAATGTCAAAGGAGAGCAGAGAGAGAGAAACTAGGAATTAAGAGTAAAGAATAAAATTTCATGAAGATGTTGAGTTTTAGGGAGGGTGTTGTAGTATGGTCTGGAAAAACTCATCATCAATAAGCATTTAACGTAACGGTAAAGACCATCGTTGGCTGCTCGAACATTTTCTCTAGAATAAAAAATCGAATGTTCTGGATTATGTACATTCCATACATATGTATGTAAGAGAAGGAAGCATAAAAGCATAACAAGAAGAAATCCAGAACATTCTATATGTAAGGGAAGCAAGTATAAAAGCATGCTGCACATCGAGTCAATTGGTCTTGTGTCGTATTGTCATTGTGTGAGATCAGTTGTGAAAGTGTCGGCTCGGTCAGTTAAGTTGAAGACGTCGCGGTAACTTGAATTGTGTACTTGTTACATATAATTTGATTTTATTAAATAAACTTATTGTGCTGCACCTACATTTACAAAACTGAGTTTGATTATTTAAAGAAAACCTCAACACAACCAAATTTTTCAGTTATGTTAGCCTCGGCCCTTTCAATTATGGGTCTACGCCCACTGGGGGTGTGGCAAATCGGCAAAGAAGTTTGTTGTGGCCAACTGCATAATTCATGCTTATAATAGCTTAGTAGTAATTGCTAAGATGGCAGAAAGCATTTTAACATAAATATAAAAATATTAATGAATTTAAAAAATCTAATTTATAAGTTTTCGATTAATAAACAAAAAGTTTCCAGCGGGATTTGAAAATAACATGTGATCGTTAGCTAAACCTAAATAAGTTCACTGCTATTAGCAGCTTGTGACAAAACTTACAATTCAATCGCAATTCATAGAATATGTATACACACTTGGATGTGTATACACGTACAAACATCTGTGTACACTGTACACATACATATATATATGCATGTATCCAAAAATTGCTTGCCCACGGCAGCGTGGCAAATCCGAAAAGCAGTTTCTAGTGTTTAAATGCACAATTCATATATGTATATTTATAAATATCTTATTATCAATTTGGACGCTTATAACTCCATTTCTAGATGGACGATCTTCATGATATTGGATTAAGATTATCCAAGTATATATATGTGCCAAATTGCAAGTCTCTAGTATTTGAAATGCGTTTTTTTTCATATTGGGGGCGAAAGGGGCGTGGCATCCAAAATCTGAAAATTACAAGTATGCGTATCCATAATATCCATCTAAATATATAAATTTGAAGTCTCTAGCTAAAACGGTGTAGAAGTTATGCCCAAAAAACCTAACCAAAAAATGTAAACGTATTTTCGATTTTTATCGATAATTTGGAAATAGGATGAGTTATCGAAAAAGTTACTGCGTAACTAACATACGAGTGTTCATGTGAAATTTCAGCTCTCTAGCTTTTCAATGGGTTCAGGTAATAAAAATACAATGGATGACACAGAACACATTTTCTTTGACTGCGAAAGGTGGTCAGAACACCTTGGCAGACTGTCGGTGAAGCCAAAGTAGAGACATTAGGGCAGAAAATTTGATGTGGCGTGACGTGGTGTGTAGATGTGGTTCCAAAAGTTTCATGAAGATCGTACATCTAGAAATATAGTTATAACCGTTCAAAGTATAGCCCAACCCACCCCTAAGGGTTAAAAATACACAAAAATAAACAAGAAAGCTGTAGTCGAGACTGCTCGACTACGGAATCCCCTGAGCCCTTCTTCGAACGAATAACATTCCAAGAATTATTCGTTTCGTTTCTGCAGTGCAGAATCTGCACGCATAAGAAACTGTACATGCAAAACCACGCGCACACATAGACGCTGATCTACGCTTGTAGGCACGCATGTGTGTATGCATGTGTATAAGCATTGCAAGCGTCTTGCTGTCTCGCTGCTTTGCTGCTGTGTCGCATGGGTTTTGATGAGAAAACATTGATGATTAATAATTCTGTTTCTAGATGGACAATCGTATTGATATCTTCAGATTATGATTATGATATTCATATCTATATGCTAAACTGCATGTCTCTAGTATTTGAAATGCATTTTTTTTCACATTTGGGGGTGGTGGGGCGAAGTGGGGGAATCCAAAATCTGACAAAAACCGAAATTGTATTAAATTAGTATCTATATATATGCAGAAGACTTAGAGACTCTAACTCTAAAGATGAATTAGGTAGAGTTTTATAGCTGGTTCCCAATAAATTCGTTTATCGATAGCTTTCCAAATATACAAGTTATCGGATTTCTGAAACAAACTCGTACTACGCGTGTAAAATACGAACCTAACACAAAAAGAATGAACTCTCTAGCTTTTGTATCTTCAGAAATCGACGCGTTCATGCATACGGACGGACGGACGGACATGGCTATATCAACTTTTCTCGTCACCCTGATCAAGAATATATATACTTTATGGGGTCTGCCACGCCTCCTTCTGCCTGTTACATGCATTTAACAAAACCATTATACCCTGATTTCCTTGATTTAATGGGCTCGGGGTATAAAAATACACATAAATATATGTATATATATATATAGTTATATATGTATGTACATATATATATATATATAAATATATATATAGTTATATATGTATGTACATATATATGTTGTATCGGTGTGATATTTTGACGTTGTGTTAGTTTTATGTTGTGATTGACAGTTGCAGTAGTATTATAGAGAAACTGACAACTAGCGCTATTCGAATGAGTTAGCATTTTAGTGACAATTAAAGGATGTGTCATTAGAAAAGAGAGAAAAACGAGAATATGCAACCAAGAAGCAGTTTGACAGGAGAGTCAAATTAGCACACTTAATCAGAGACGGTTGAACGAGAAAGAGCTTGTGTGATAGAAGTCGGCGACTCCGAGAATTCGTTGTTAGGCAAACATATAATGGAAAGTGAGAGTAATAATTATAACGCTACAACATCAGAAGTGGGATAGGCACCACCTCCTACGTTTTCGGAGGAGCAATGGTCCAGAAAAAAAAGTGATTCTTCCAAAATTTAACGCTGACGTGGCAGAAAATAAACGTTGAGGAGATTGCAGTTTCGACTGTTCTTGTGCATATGGCTAACATTGACAGCCGCCTACAACGTACAAACCAGAAGCAAGCTACAATCGGAGTTAAAGGCGTTCCAAGTCGATGAAAAACTCAATAGCAGCCGTGACGAAAATTCCGCACCCGATATAAAAAGAAGAAAAATGTCATCCGTCATCTGTCATTTCTGTGGAAAACATGTACATAAAGCCTTTGAGTATCGAGCCAAGATGTGTCAAAGCAGAAGATGAAGCTTCAACGTGAGAAGTCGTCCGTAACCTGTTTTCGATGTGGTCAACTCAAGCCAATGTTCGAGTAACACGACAGCAGTTAAGTCGAAAGCAATCAAGCAAAAGAATGTATCAAAAGGGTATATGACCCATCGAGGTGAGAAATACCCTATTCATTCAAAATTTGGCTCTGAATGTTCTTTGGTAAAAGAACGCAATGAAACAAAAAAAAAAAAAACAAGTAGTTAAAGAAGATCTAGGAAATACAGTTAAAATAAATAATAGACACCGTATAATTCATAAAGATAATATAAAATCCTAATAAAAATTTTGTTTTTGTTTTTTAGCATGATCACTTTGTACGTGCTAATTATTGTATTGCCCTTTGCCGCTTCGATATCATAAACTACTCAAACGACGATTATGTTTTTACTTGAGGATATTAATAATTTTTTACTATACGAAACATTTGGAGAAGTTTTTCACGTTACTAATTTAAGTTTTTATAATGATATATTTGAAAAAGAGCTAACATTTTTTAATAATAAAAACAACGCTATTGACTGGGAAATAACAATGGAACTAAATTTAATTAAAAGCCTTCTTTCTCAACTTACACCTCATAAAGTCTCTAAACGAAGTATAAACGAATTAGGTACTATTTTTAAATGGATTACAGGAACACCAGATCATGATGACATGCTAACAAAATAAAACAAGTAAGAAAACTCTAGTCGAGAGTGCTCGACTAGATAATACCCTGAACCCAATTTTAATAAAATAAAATAATAATCTGTACTGTGGTTTGGTTTTTTGTAATTATCTTGAAAATGCATAGATTTTAGTGCTGAAATGGCAAAAAACTTCTTTATTTTGACAAATAGTTAAATATATTGCTCTTGATTAGTACTAAAATTAATCCGTTTTCAAGATAATTACAAAAAACCAGTGTCGAACGTGACAAAAAGTTGACTTTTCTGGAGAATTACCCATATGGATAAATCAGAAAGTATAGATAAGAATGTATGCGTGTAACCTTCAAAATGTACATATGTGCATTGCCAAAAAAAATAATAATAGATGGCGCTTATATTAGTTGAAATTCGAAAAATTTTATATTATTAAATATCATTAAAAATAGACCCAACAAATAGACGTTC
Organism: Drosophila antonietae; assembly: GCA_030914385.1. Classification (NCBI taxonomy): domain Eukaryota; kingdom Metazoa; phylum Arthropoda; class Insecta; order Diptera; family Drosophilidae; genus Drosophila; species Drosophila antonietae. The sequence goes on from JAUESO010000311.1 coordinate 33,623, forward strand.
CTCGATTAACACGCATCACCTTAATTAACACAGACACTTCATAATTGTAAAAGAAATATGTACAATCAATGCCACTCAAAGCTGTAATAGCCATAATAAATAAGTTCACTGCTAAAGCGCCATCTAGCAAGTTTAAATTCTTAGACCATGCTAGGCTAGTTTTGAATGTACATACATGCAGATGTCACGTGCTTTTGTTATTTGGGCAAACTTTCTGTTCAATATTTTCTGTTGACTTAACGGAATAAAATATAATTGAAACAATAACACTTTCAGAAATTATGCTATTAAATATTTGAAATTAAAAAAAAAAAAAACACTTATTCACAATTAATTAAACTACCAACTGACTTTCAAAGGTATCAAATACAAAAGAATAAGCAATAATAAAAAGGAAAGAAATAATAAAAAAAAAAATTAAAAATAAGAAATTATGAAGGGCTTAGACGAGGCTAGAACCTGCAACACCCTGACATTCGTTGCATCTGCCTAGCCATCTACACCACGGCTCACTTAAACGGCAGAGTAGCGAAAACGAATGAAATTCGCCATATACGAAAGAACACTAAAGCAATGGCTGAAAATACAAATACAATTCAAAGACAATTCTAACGCAATTCAAAATCAATTGTGATTCTTAGAATATACACGCATAGCAACATAGAAAACGGCCCAAGATTTTTTGTGTGTATATGTGCGCACGCATACGAAAATTGATTTGCATTGCTCAACGTTGCTTGCATTTCCATTGTTATTTTAATTGTTTTAAAATTTTTAAAATATGTATATAATGGAATGTAATGAGAGTTTCAGCATGATCTACATATTCTATTTGACATTTTAGGTTTTTTTTAGAAATCATAACTCTTTTACAATTAGCTTTACATGCACAAATCCATATGTATGTATGTACGATTGCAGCCACACGCTGATCTACGCTTGCACACATAAACATACATACATGCATACATACATATGTATGTACATACATACATATGTCCGCCCGCAATGCGTCTTGTTGTGTCGCTGCCTTGCTTCCTGCGCCACATGGGTTTTAATGAGAAAACTTTATAGACTAATAATTCTGTTTCTAGATGGACAATCGTATTGATATGTTCAGATTAAGATTATGATATTCATATCTATATGCCAAACCAAACTGTATGTCTCAAGTATTTGAAATGCATTTTTTACACATTTGGGGGTGTGGGGGCGAATTGGGGACCGGAATCCAAAATCTGACAAACGATATTGTATTAAATTAGTATCTATATATATGCAGAAGACTTGGAGACTGTAACTCTAAAGATGAATTAGCTAGAATTTTATAACAGGTTCCCGATCAATTAATTTATCGATAACTTTGCAAATATTAGTTATCGAATTTCTGAAACAAACTCGTACTACGCGTGTAAAATACGAACCTAACACAAAAAGAATGAACTCTCTAGCTTTTGTATCTTCAGAAATCGACGCGTTCATGCATACGGACGGACGGACGGACGGACATGGCTATATCAACGTTTCTCGTCACCCTGTTACATACTTTTAACAAAACCATTATACCCTGATTTCCCATTTTCAATGGATTCAGGGTATAAAAAAAAAATAGCTATATGGGAAGCTTATTATTGACGTAATTATGTTAAACAAGTAAGAAGGCTCTAGTCGAGACGGCTCGACTACGAGATACCCTGAACCCTGCAAAAAAAGTGATACTCTTCTTCGTTACGCATTTATGAACGCGTGCTCTGCTAACTGCGCAGTTGCTGCTGTGGCTTGTGGGTGGGTTGGACTATAGTTTGGATGCTTATAACTCCATTTCTAGATGGACGATCTTCATGAGACTTTCGGAATATATTAAGAGCATCCAAATGTACCTATTTGCCAAATTGCAATTCTCTAGTATTTGAAATGCGTTTTTTTCAAATTGGTGGCGAGGGGGGCGTGGCATCCAAAATCTGAAAAAATCTGCATATCCATAATATCTATCTAAATATTTGAAGTCTCCAGATAAAACGGTGTAGAAGATATACCCAAAAAACCTCAAAAATTGAAACGAATTTTGGATTTATTATCGATAATTTGGAAATGGTATGAGTTATCGAAAAAAACAAAATGAACAAAAAAACGTACTGCGTAACTAGCATACGAGTGTTCAAGTGAAATTTCACCTCTCTAGCTATTGTAGTTTCCGAAATCTCGACGTTCATACAGACGAACAGACGAACAGACGGACGGACGGACGGACAGACGGACAGAGCTAGATCTACTTAGTTTTTTATGCTGATCAACAATATATATACTTTATGGGGTCTGCGACTGCTCCTTCTGCTTTTTACATACATTTTCACAAAACCATTTTACCCTGAATATACATTTTCAATGGGTTCAGGGTATAAAAATATATGTGATGCCGCTATATAGCACGCAGCAGATTTTGCCTGAAGTTTTCGTAAATGGGACTGCAGTTGAAATTTTATTTTATGTAGTCGACCCTACTAACACAGTGCAGAGACGACCTCATAGAAGAAAAAGAAATAGTTAGATCAAAACTAAACGAGTTAACGAAATACAACATCATTCGTCCTAGCTGTTCTCCTTATGCTAGTCCAATTTTACTTATGAGAAAGAAAAAACGGCTCAGACCGCCTTTATGTTGATTATAGAGAGCTAAACTCAAATACAATTGCAGAGAAATATCCGTTGCCGCTTATCAGTGATCAGATTGATAGACTTCGCAGAGCGAATTATTTTACATGTTTAGACATGGCAAGTGGTTTTCACCAGATTCCGATTCACCCTGATTCAGTAGAATACACAGCATTTGTAACCCCTGATTGTCAATATGAGTTTTTAACAATGCCTTTTGGGCTCAAGAATGCACCATCTGTTTTCCAGAGGGCAGTTATGAAGGCCCTAGGCGATCTTGCGTATTCATATGTAATTGTCTATATGGACGATATCATGATAGTATCTCCAACAATAGACGTAGACCTTCAAATACTGAAAATCGTTTTAGATGTACTCATAGAGGCTGGCTTCTACTTCAATGTTACTAAATGTAGTTTCTTAAAAAGAAAAGTTGAGTATCTGGGATACGAGGTTAGTGCTGGAGAAGTTCGCCCAAATCCACGCAAAATTATCGCATTGAGCGCATTACCTCCTCCACAAACTGTCACTCAGCTGAGACAGTTTATTGGTCTTGCGTCATATTTTCTCCTAGAGTGCGCCGTTGGTGGTCTTATTTACAATCATTTAATTTCAACATCGAGTACAGAGAGGGCAAACGCATGGCTCATGTAGATTTCTTGTCAAGAAATCCACTTCCTTTAGAATCCAGATTCCAATTATGTAAAATCCCCGAAAAACGGATTAATTTGTCCGAAGTATCTAGCGATTGGCTCTTAGCTGAACAACGACTCGATACAGAGATAGCTGAAATTGTTGCCAAGTTGAATTCAAACGAACTACATGAAGACTTAGCCAAAACTTACGATATGAGAAAAGGGATCTTGCATCGCAAAGTGCAAACGGTGAGGTTGAACGAGTAATGAGTATATTAAAAAATTTATTGGCTGCGGTAGAATCTAGCAACAGATCCTGGCAAGATGCTCTCGGTTAGGTACAGCTTGCGTTAAATTGTACAACATGTTGTACAACTGAAACAAGTCCTCTAGAGATGCTGATCGGGAAAGAGGCACGAGCCTTAGGATTAATTCCACCGGTCGAAACAGAGCGTGAGGTCGACTTGAAAAATATTAGAGCGCGTGCTACTGATAAAATTAATTCGTAAGCGTATTATGATAAACAAAGGTTTGATAAAAGAAACAGTCGTTAAACACAAGGTTGGTGATTACGTTTTGCTTAAGAACGAAGAAAGAAACAAACAAAACTAGACCCAAAATTTAGAGAGCCATTTGTAGTTGTAAAAGTTCTAGATGGTGACAGATATTTGATAAAGTCACTTAAAAATAATCGATTGTATAAGTATTGTTATGAAGAGTTCAGAAAAATGCCAAGTGGTTATGTACCAAATGAGTTGGACATTAATAGTGAAGAGCATAGCCCGCCAAAGAGTCTAAATGTGAGTTATCCGTCTAAAGAAGACGATGAGTTATCCGTCAGGTGTGACGATGAGTAATCCGTCAGTTGTGACGATGAGTTATCCGTCAGGTGTGACGATGAGTAATCCGTCAGTTGTGACGATGAGTAATCCGTCAGTTGTGACGATGTGTTATCCGTCCATGAGAGGCGATGTGTTATCCGTCTATGAGAGGCGATGTGTTATCCGTATATGAGAGGCAATGTGTTATCCGTCTAAGAGAGGCGGTGTGTAATCCGTCTATGAGAGGCGATGTGTTATCCGTCGCAGAGAGGCGATGTGTTATCCGTCGCAGAGAGGCGATGTGTAATCCGCTATGTGTGGCGATGAGCTTGAAATAAGAGCGAAAATGGTGTACTGGCGGAAGACCAATTGTTGGTGTGAAGATGAAATGTTATAAGAATTGTTGTATCCGTCTAAGAAAGACGAAGAAATGATTTTGTAAAGTTGAAAAAGCGAAGAATAATGTCATTAGAAATAGCTGATAGATCAGAAATTAAGAAAGTACGAATGTAAAATAGAACAAAATGTAATAAATAAAACGTAAGTGTTAATGGAGAGTGATTCCTTAAATAACACGGGGACGTGTAAACGTCAGTATGGACGAGTCGTATCAGAATGATAATTGAAAATGTAATTACACTGGGACGTGTAAATGTCAGTATGGCCGTGTCGTATCGGTGTGATATTATGACGTTGTGTTAGTTTTATGTTGTGATTGACAGTTGCAGTAGTATTAAAGAGAAACTGACCACTAGCGCTAATCGAATGAGTTAGCATTTTAGTGACAATTAAATGATGTGTCATTAGAAAAGAGACAACCATAAGTTTTGCTGAACGTGGTCTCGGATGTCGCAGAGTGAGAGTGAGATGGTTATGACACAGAGTTGCTATGATATTGATGAACGAGAATATGCAACCAAGAGGCAGATCGTAGCGGAATACGCTATCGACATTGCGATCAATAGTGAGCAATACAAGCAGAAAGCAAACGGAGTCTGGTTAGAGGACGAAACCAAAACTGCGGCCATATGGATTCCCAGTGCCAGTGGACAGCTGCTACAAGAGAGCAAGCTTGGAAATTGTTACGTCTACGCACGGTTCAAGGATGTTCTAGTAGTTAGCTGCTACCTGACCCCTAGCGACGACATAAACACTTTACAAAATCAGCTAGACGCAATCGAGGACCTGTTCATGGATCGAAGGAAGCCTTTCATTATGGCAGGCGATCTCAATGCACGAGCAGTAGATTGGGGTATGCCCTCGACTAACTCTAGAGGACGTAAAATCATGTTGCAAACCGCGGTAACAGACCCACCTTCCGCAGGCCAGGATGTGAAGGCACTATTCCGGACATAACCCATGCATCCGAGCATATTATAGATCGGATCAAGGACTGGAAAGTATTGAACGACTTTACTGGTAGTGATCATGAGTATATCTCATACACCTACCAGAATAATAGACGACGAGTACCCCCCCGCGCGTCCTATAAAAAAACCGCGCAGATGGGACATAAATAAAATTGATACGGGAAAATTACTCACCGAACTAGACAGAAGTGAGCGACAGTTCGATGGGGCATTGAGAATGAACCAAATTGTCGAAAGAAGCCTTACAGCCATGGTAAAAGCGTGTAACGTTTCGATGCCAAGAACGCACGGCAAACATCTAGTGCATATGATGAGGAGCTACTTGCAGGATCGAGTACTCCTGTATGACACACAGACTGGTACAAAACGTTATAGAGTGACTGGAGGGGCTGCACAGGGGTCGATCCTAGGACCAGACCTATGGAATATCAGCTACGACGACATTCTAAGACTGGAAATGCCTGAAGAAACATTTCTAATCAAATACGCTGACGACATCGCGGCCGTTATCACTGCCAGAAACACCACAGAAGCCCAAAAGAGACTGACCCAAGTCATGATCCCCACGCATATGTGGCTGAGCTCTCGAGGTCTGGAACTTGCTACCCAGAAAACAGAGCTACTTCTGTTTACAGGAAAGCAGATTCCAGCCGAAATAGAGATGCGAGTAAGCGGAAATCAAATAAGGACCCAGAGGACAGTGAACTATCTAGGCGTTAGACTAGATAGCAAACTCACTTTCGGGGAACAGCTGAAGCACGCCACGCGAAGGCAAAAAAACGCACGAAATGCGCAAAAAAGGGTGTTGTTGCGTGTCGCTGCATGCTGTAGGTAGAATTGCCGACGGCAAAACGGTTGGGAAAGGGTTTGGGTTTTTTTGTAAATTGGTCGTTACAATTTGCAGTATTTATTTGTTTTGTCTACCTAATGCTGCATTTTGTAAGCAAATATTTTTTGGAATGGAAGAAAACAGGTACCTGATTAATAAATAATTATTCTGCAGAAACTTTAAGCTTATTAGATATTGCCCCGCCTTCTACGGATGACAACCTTAAGGAAAACTAAATAAAAAAAATAAAAATAATTAAAAAATTAACATTTTTTTAAAATATTTTTATTTATTAATGGAAACATACTCTCTGAAAATAATACAAATAATTTATTGAAACAACAAAACAAAAGTTTTTTTCATAGAATAACCAGTCATTTTTGATGAAGCTCACATATCTCATGTTTGACCTATAACTGTGACGCACCCTGTTATCGCATCACCCTGTATGTAGATTCATTTTAAAGCTTGAAGAATTCCCTGTCGAATGCCTTTTAAATTTAAATATTTTACTTGGTTCAAAAGCTATGATTTTTGCAACGCAAAATGAGCAAAGGCCCCACTGTGCGACGAAAGGGAAACGAAGACTTCTCAAGGAAACGACGAACGCTACACTACTCTATGGTAGTGAAGTATGGGCGGATACTCTAGAGACAGCTGTAAAGCGAAACCCGTTGTTATCCGTGCAGAGAAGAGCAGCCTTGCGGATAACATCGGCGTATCGCACAGTATCTGGAGCTGCAGTAGTCGTGATAGCAGCAGTCATACCGGTGGATCTAGTTGCTCAAGAACGCAAAAAAATATGGCAACTCCGGCAGAGCGGAGAATTCTCTGAACAGGCAGCAAAGATCATACGGCAGCGAACCATTGGCTCCTGGCAGGAGAGATGGTCATCCGAAAGATGCAAAAATAATCCCCGATCTAGAGCAGTGGATAAATAGAAAGCACGGTGAAACGTCTTTCTGTCTTACACAAATGCTCTCCGGTCATGGATACTTTCGAAAGTACCTCAATAAGATGGGGAAAACTGACGAATCCAGCTGTATTTACTGCGAAAATACAATGGACGACGCAGAACACACTTTCTTTGACTGCGAAAGGTGGTCAGAAGAGAGAACCGCCTTGGCGGGCTCTGTCGGCGAAGTCAAAGTAGATACAATAGTACAGAAAATGTGCAGCAGCACAGATGCCTGGAAAAAAGTCTGTGACTTCGCCAAAAATGTTCTGCGGCGGAAGAAGTATGACCTGGACGCAGGCACAGACAGGGTAACGCTCAGATAGAGCATATTCGAGGGCACCACCTTGAAGGTTAATGCGGGATAGTTCCCGGTTCCAAGGTGGAATTTAGCCCTAGAAGAGGAGGTTTTTTAGTCGGTAAGCAGTCATGCAGTCCGACACACCAGCAGAGTGACGACCTGACGGTGCATAAAGCATTTTTACCTACCTCAGCCCAAAAAAAAAAAAAAAACAAGTAAGAAGGCTCTAGTCGAGACGGCTCGACTACGAAATCACCTGAACCCTGCAAAAAAGTGATACTCTTCTTCTGCGTATCCATAATATCCATCTAAATATATAAATTTGAAGTCTCTAGCTCAAACGGTGTAGAAGTTATGCCCAAAAAACCTACAAAATGTAAATTTTTATCGATAATTTGGAAAAAGGATGAGTTATCGGAAAAGTTACTGCGTAACTAACATACGAGGGTTCATATGAAATTTCAGCTCTCTAGCTTTTCAATGGGTTCAGGATATAAAAAGTAAGAAGACTCTAGTCGAGGCGGCTCGACTACGAGTTACCCTGAACGCTGCAAAAAAAGTGATACTCTTCTTCTTTACGCACTTATAACCGCGCGCTCTGCTAACTGAGCAGTTGCTGCCTTGGCTTGCGGGTGGGCTGGGCTGAACTTTGGACGCTTATAACTCCATTTCTAGATGGACGATCTTCATGAAATTTTCAGGATTAAGATTATCCAAGTGTATCTATGTGCCAAATGACAAGTCTCTACTATTTGAAATGCATTTTTTTTCATATTGGGGAAGAAAGGGGCGTGGCATCCAAAATCTGAAAATTACAAAGTTTGCGTATCCATAATATCCATCTAAATATATAAATGTGAAGTCTCTAGCTAGAACGGTGTAGAAGTTATGCCAAAATAACCTAAAAAATTTAAACGAATTTTCGATTATTATTGATAATTTGGAAAAAGGATAAGTTATCGAACAAGTTACTGCGTAACTAACATACGAGTGTTCATGTGAAATTTCAGCTCTCTAGCTTTTCAATGGGTTCAGGGTATAACAAGTAAGAAGGCTCTTGTCGAGACGGCTCGACTACGAGTTACCCTGAACGCTGCAAAAAAGTGATACTCTTCTTCTTTACGCACTTATAACCGCGCGCTCTGCTAACTGTGCAGTTGCTGCCTTGGCTTGCGGGTGGGTTGGGCTGAACTTTGGACGCTTATAACTCCATTTCTAGATGGACGATCTTCATGAAATTTTCAGGATTACGATTATCCAAGTGTATCTATGTGCCGAATTGCAAGTCTCTAGTATTTGAAATGCGTTTTTTTCAAATTGGGGGCGGAGGGGGCGTGGCATCAAAAATCTAAAAATTACAAAATCTGTGTATTCATAATATCTATCTAAATTTATGAAGTTTAAGTCTCTAGCTAAAATGGTGTAGAAGTTATATCCAAAAGACCTAAAAAATGGAAACATACGAGTGTTCATATGAAATTTCAGCTCTCTAGCTTTTGTAGTTTCCGAAATCTCGACGTTCATACGGACGGACAGACGGACGGACAGACGGACGGACGGACAGACGTATGAACGTCGAGATTTCAGAAACTACAAAAGCTAGAGAGCTGAAATTTCACATGAACACTCGTATGTTAGCTACGCAATACGAGTTTATTTTGTTTTTTCGATAACTCGTCCCATTTCCAAATCGAAAATTCGTTTACATTTTTAAGGTTTTTTTGGTATAGCTTCTACATCGTTTTAGCTAGAGACTTCAACTTTATATATTTAGATAGATATTATGGATACGCAGATTTTGTAGTTTTCAGATTTTGGATGCACGCCCCCTCCGCCCCCAATTTAAAAAAGACGCATTTCAAATACTAGAGACTTGCAATTTGGCACATAGATAGATATAGATACTCTTGAACTACTCTGAAAATTTCGTCCAAAGTTCAGCCCAACCCACCCCCAAGCCACGGCAGCAACTGCGCAGTTAGCAGAGCACGCGCTCATAAGTGCGTAAAGAAGAAGATTATCACTTTTTTTGCAGGGTTTAGGGTATCTCGTAGTCGAGACGTCTCGACTAGAGCCTTCTTACTTGTTTTATGATAATTTTCTCAGTTTTGTTTCTCGTACTCTTGTAGTATATCCCTTATTCCCTTATTATTATCATATTGATCTTATATCTTAACCACGTTTACTGTTGATCCATATTGAAGCTAAATTCTATATGACATGAATAGAGTAGGGGAAGCAAATTGTTTGCAAATCAAGAGTATATCAGCTTCTGTGTGCCAAAAGAAGCTAAACTTTCTGCGTATTTTCAGAACTTTATTAGTTTTATTATATATGCACCTGGATGGTACTATCTAGATTTTGTCACTCAAGTCAAGAAACTGAATCGTTCGTTTATAAAACTTAAGATCCATGTATTTCAATTGAAGTAATTCAAAGAAACAATAATTTGTGATAAAAACTCGCTTATTTATTTGATAGCTTTTATAGTGACATTCCGTACACAAGGTAAAGCACTGCCCGACAATCAGTTTATTTGGAACTGCCTTGTGCTCGCTTAAAGGTTAATAGGGTTAATAAATAAACATAAATATATGTATGCAGATGTATATACAGACATGTAGATATATGTATAATTTCATGGTAATTTTCTCAGTTTTGTTTCTCATACTCTTGTAGTATATCCCTTATTCCCTTATTATTATCATATTGATCTTAGTATGCAATATATCTTAACCACGTTGACTGTTCATCCATATTGAAGCTAAATTCGATATGACATGACTAGAGTAAGGGAAGCAAATTGTTTCCAAATCAATAGTATATAAGCTTCTGTGTGCCAAAGGAAGCTAAACTTTCTGCTTATTTTTATACCCTGAACCCATTGAAAATAGGAATTCAGGGTATAATGGTTTTGCGAAAATGTATGTAACAGGCAGAAGGAGACGTCGAAGACCCCACAAAGTATATATATTCTTGATCAGCAGAAAAAAAGTAAGTTGACCTAGGCCTGTCCGTCTGTCCGTCCGTCTGACCGTCTGAATGTCTGACCGTCTGTCGGTCTGTCCGTCGAGATTTCGGAAACTACAAAAGCTAGAGAGGTGAAAACTTGTCAAATAGATACATTTAGATGCTATTAATATATTCTAAAGTCATAAAGATAGTCCATCTAGAAATGAAGTTATAGGCGTCCAAAGTATAGTCCAACCCATCCTCAAGCCACGGCAGCAGCGTGCGTAAAGAAGAAGAGTATCACTTTTTTTTTGAAGCGTTCAGGGTATCTCGTAGTCGAGCCGTCTCGACTAGAGCCTTCTTACTTGTTAGTACTTTATTAGTTTTGTTATATATGCATACAATAATATATATGTATATGTTTGTACAGGTATATATGTTGTTGTTTTATATGAAAATGGGCATTCGGGGTATAATGGACCCCACAAAGTATATACATACATATATTCTTGATCAAAAAAAAAAAAAAAAACTTGATATAGCCCTGTCCGTCTGTCCGTCCGTCCGTTCTTCATTTTATTATTATTTGTGACGCACCTTAGGCTGTTTCCTTACTAAAGTTTCCTTTAAATAGTAGTGCTCTTCGTGTTCAGTCCAAGCAGGTGGATGATATACACCGATATGATTATCGCGCCGAAATCCGCTTAGATAGTCATGGCCAAAGATATTCATTGTCTAGCATCTGGCTGATACTCATTAGCAGATCAACCGTCTTACTCATAAACAAACTAAGCATGTGCATTTCCTCTATGGAAGCTGTGTGCTCAGTCCAGAGAAATTTGTAGGGAGGGACAGAGATAAAGCCAGTGACAAGTGACAAATGTCTGGCTAAATCAGATCGATTTGGAACGGTAACAACTTTAATTATATTATCGAGCATACTTTATGTTCTTTTCTTTATTTATGTATTTTAAAGTATTTCCTTTATATCTCCACCATCTGCTTGTTGCTCAGATGGCTTTTTTATTTTTCTTAATGTTATTCTATATCTGTAAGTTTTCTTCTCCAAGCATATTAAAATCTACAACCTTAAAACGATGTTAAGTGGATAATTTTAACACTTCAATTGAACAACAATATATATATATATATATATATATATATATATATATATATATATATATATATATATATGTATATATGTCTAGGTGCGTGGTATTTGTTTTTCACATTTACACGTCTTTTAGTTAGATCTTTAAGATATCAATAGGTAGTTTTACACGTTCACAACGTCGACCATCACGTAATAAAAGTTAGACTAGCTCTTTATATATGTGTATATATATATATATATACATATATATATCTGTGAGCATGGGTGTATTATGTAATCTTATCTAATTTTTTCTCTCTTCATCTCTCATTCTGAATTTTATTTTTATTTTAAAAAAATAATGTTTAATTTATGTTAAGAAATATGAATTGTTAGTTTATAATCATGCACTGTGAATTGTGGCATAGCTGGCCGGTCTGGCCAATAAAACACCTCCATCGGGTTGGTGATACTATTGTTATTTAAATGTTCTGCACTTTTTTGGGCTTTATCATAATACAATTATAGTATTCTTAAGTTTGACACATTAAATAAATAAAAATAAAAATAAAATGTATGCTTGGTATATAAGTATATAAATATATAGTTATTTAGTCACTTCAACTCTTCACTTTATCATTTGAGCTTCTTTATGATACATATCGATTTCGCTCCAAATTATAAAATATACATAATTCATTGTTAGCATTGTACACTGTCACGATAAATCACATTAAATTTGAACGTAAATCAATTGACGGTCGTTCGACTGCTTGTTTATAAAATTCCCATGGTTCGGTAAACTATACACAGGCGGATATGTATATAAAGAAACAAAATTAAATTAATTGCTGCCCAAACGCGATGTGCACAACTTAAAAGTCGTTCTCACACTGAGAATTAGATCTGCATTGGGACTGATCACTTCTCATACCCATTTACCCCATGCGTATTCCCTTTGCCAGCTTCCCGCTATCATAGCTCACGAGCCAATATTCGCAAGAAAACAAGTAAGAAGGCTCTAGTCGAGACGGCACGACTACGAGATACCCTGAACCCTGCAAAAAAAAAATGATACTATTCTTCTTTACGCACTTATGAGCGCGCGCTCTGCTAACTGCGCAGTTGATGCCGTGGCTTGGGGGTGAGTTGGACGCTTATAACTCCATTTCTAGATGGACGATCTACATGAAATTTGCAGAGTAGATTAAGAGTATCTAAATCTATCTATGTGCCAAATTGCAAGTATTTGAAATGTTTTTTATACCCTGAACCCATTGAAAATGGGAATTCAGGGTATAATGGTTTTGTGAAAATGTATGTAACAGGCAGAAGGAGACGTCGCAGACCCCATAAAGTATATATATTCTTGATCAGCATAAAAAAATAAGTTGATCTAGCCCTGTCCGTCTGTCCGTCCGTCCGTCCGTCCGTCCGTCCGTCCGTCTGTCCGTCTGTCCGTCTGTATGAACGTCGAGATTTCGGAAACTACAAAAGCTAGAGAGCTGAAATTTCACATGAACACTCGTATGTTAGCTACGCAATACGAGTTTATTTTGTTTTTTCGATAACTCGTCCCATTTTTAAATTATCGATATAAAATCGAAAATTCGCTTACATTTTTTAGGTTTTTGGGTATAACTTCTACACCGTTTTAGCTAGAGACTTCAAATTTATTTATTTAGATAGATATTATGAATACGCAGATTATGTAATTTTCAGATTTTGGATGCCACGCCCTCTTCGCCCCTAATTTGGAAAAAACGCATTTCAAATACTAGAGACTTGCAATTTGGCACATAGGTAGATTTAGATACTCTTGATCTACTCTACTCTTTTTCTTTACGCACTTATGAGCGCGCGCTCTGCTAACTGCGCAGTTGCTGCTTTGTCTTGGGGGTGGGTTGGGCTGAACTTTGGACGCTAATAACTCCATTTCTAAATGGACGATCTTCATGAAATTTTCAGAATAGATTAAGAGTATATAAATCTATCTATTTGCCAAATTGCAAGTCTCTAGTATTTGAAATGCGTTTTTTTCAAATTGGGGGCGGAGGGGGCGTGGCATCTAAAATCTGAAAACTACAAAATCTGCGTATCCATAATATCTATCTAAATTTATAAAGTTGAAGTCTCTAGCTAAAACGGTGTAGAAGTTATACCCAAAAAACCTTTAAAATGGAAACGAATTTTCTATTTTTTATCGATAATTTGGAAACGGGGTGAGTTATCGAAAAAAACAAAAAAAACTCGTACTGCGTAACTAACATACGAGCGTTCATGTGAAATTTCAGCTCTCTAGCTTTTGTAGTTTCCGAAATCTCGACGTTCATACGGACGGACGGACGGACGGACGGAGGGACGGACGGACGGACGGACAGACGGACGGACAGACGGACAGGGCTAGATCAACTTATTTTTTTATGCTGATCAAGAATATATATACTTTATGGGGTCTGCGACGTCTCCTTCTCCCTGTTACATACATTTTCACAAAACCATTATACCCTGAATTCCCATTTTCAATGGGTTCAGGGTATAAAAAAAGCGCGTGCTTGTCAACCGTACAATTGCTACCGTGGCTTGGGTGGGTAGGGCTGAACTTTTCACGCTTATAACTCCATTTCTAGATACATAAAATATCTTCATGAAACTTTCCGAATATATTAACAGCATCCAAATGAATCTAGTATTTAAAATGCGTTTTTTTTTTTTTTTAATTGTTGACGAAGGGGCGTGGCATCCAAAATCTGTATTATGTAATCTGCGTATCCATAATATCTATCTAAATATTCAAATTAGAAGTCTTTAGCTCAAACGGTGTTGAAGTAATGATAATAAACGTAACAAAAACTAAACTAATATTCGATTTCTTATCGATAATAAGGAAGGAGTTATCGAACAAATAAAAAAAAAACTCGTACTGCAGAACTAACATACGAGTATTCATGTCAAATTTCAGATATCTAGCTTTTGTAGTTTCCAAAATCTCGGGGTTCATACGGACGGATGGATGGACCTGATCGGGCGATATCAAGTTATTTTTTTGTGCTGATCAAGGATATATATGCTTTGTTGTCGATTCCCATTTTTTCATACGGACGGATGGATGGACCTGATCGGGCTATATCAACTTATTTTGTTGTGCTGATCAAGAAAATATATGCTTTATTGTCGATTCCCATTTTTTCTACCCTGAGCCTATTAAAAATGGGAAATCAGGGTAAAATGGGTTTGTTAAAAAAATGTAATAGGCAGAAGGAGGCAGAAGGAGGCATGGCAGACCCCATAAAGTATTTATATTATTGATCACGTTGACGAGCTGAGTCGATATAGTTATGTCCGTCCGTCCGTATGTTTGAACTCGTCGATTTCCGAAGAGCTAGAGACTTCATTATTTTGGTGTTATGTCCGTAAATTGTACGCGCAGGAATTCGATGACTTGTATATTCCCCGAGTTATCGATAAAAACATTTATCGAGCATCAGATATAAAATTAAATACTAATTTAATACAATTTCGATTTTTGTCAGATTTCGGATTCCGATCCCCATTTCACCCCTACAACACGAAATGATTAAACAAGTAAGAAGGCTCTAATCGAGACGGCTCGACTACGAAATCCCCTGAACCCTGCAAAAAAGTGATACTCTTCTTCTTTACGCACTTATGAGCGCGCGCTCTGCTAACTGCGCAGTTGCTGCTTTGCCTTGGGGGTGGGTTGGGCTGAACTTTGGACGCTTATAACTCCATTTCTAAATGTCTTCATGAATCTTCATGAAATTTTTAGAATAGATTAAGAGTATATAAATCTATCTATGTGCTAAATTGCAAGTCTCTAGTATTTGAAATGCGTTTTTTTCGAATTGGGGGCGGAGGGGGCGTGGCATCCAAAATCTGAAAACTACAAAATCTGCGTATCCATAATATCTATCTAAATTTATAAAGTTGAAGTCTCTAGCTAAAACGGTGTAGAAGTTATACCCAAAAAACCTAAAAAACGGAAACGAATTTTCGATCTTTTATCGATAAAAAAAATAAGCTCGTATTGCGTAGCTAACATACGAGTGTTCATGTAAAATTTCAGCTCTCTAGCTTTTGTAGTTCCCGAAATCTCGACGTTCATACGGACGGACGAACGGGCGAACGGGCGGACGGACGGACGGACAGGGCTCAATCAACTTATTTTTTTATGCTGATCAAGAATATATATACTTTATAGGGTCTGCGACGTCTCCTTCTGCCTGTTACATACATTTCACAAAACAATTATACCCTAAATTCCCATTTTCAATGGGTTCAGGGTATAAAAATTTATTTCAAATACTAGAGAAATAAAGTTTGATTTGATTACGATTGCCTGTCTAGAAACAGAATTATTAATCAAATAAGTTCTCGCCGCAAAACCTACATGGCAGCGCAAGCGAGACAGAAATACGCCTGCAATACTTACACACAAACAGGCGTACAAGCGTAGATCATGTATGTAGCTGGCAGAATTAGGTATGGAAGTCCGTCCATACAAATGAACATGTCGATCTCCGAAATCTCCGTGTATTGCAGGCGTAGTACATGTTCGTTTCAGAAAATCGGTAACTATTCCCGTTTCAGAGTTATCGGTTGAAAACCGTTTATCTTGAATCAGCTATAAAATTATATCTCATTCATCTTCAGAGCTAGAGTCTTCATGTCTTTTGCATATATGTATATAGATAATAATTTCATACAATTTTTGTTAGATTTCGAATACCGGGCCCCATCCTCCAAATGTTTAAGAGATGTATTTTAAATAATAAATGCCATAATTATAATCTGATTGGGAAAGTTCATCTACAAGAAGATTTATTCATCAAATAGGTTCCCATAACATGACTCATGTGCAGAGCAAGGAAGACAGCAAGACGCCTGCATGTGTGTACATGCGCTTGCAAGCGAGACAGCAAGGCATACGTAATGTATGTGTGCTTGTATGTACATGTACAGTTTGTTATGTATACAATAACGAAGCGATTAATGCTGGGAATATATCAGTTCTTTAAAGGGTTCGGGGTATCTCATAGTCGACCAGTCTCGACTAGAGCTTTCTTACTTGTTTCATTATGTATATGGCTAGCAGATCAATACCTCAGTTACCCCTAATCAAAGTAGAGCAGATTTATTGAATTATTTATATTATATTCTTCTCATATTAGAGCACTGAAAGTTGAATAATGATCAAAATATCAGACACTTTATCCCAGAATAAGTTACTTTTTTCTCCTTGTACATACTTAAGAAGAAGTTCCAGGCCATATTTGAGGGCCTACAAATAGTGTATTTTCTAGCTTGGACACGGCAAGACCAGCTCAATTGTTAATACTGAATAAATTATATATATATTTATACACATATGCTTAATACATATTATATATGTATATATAAATAATTCTTGCCTACAATATTTCTTAATTACCATAAATACTGTATATATTGTTGCCATTTGCTATTGAAGTCAAAAATTCTAAACTTGAAAATGCGGCTCAAACATAAATAGTCTTAACTCAATGGTGCACCATTTAAGGAGCTCCATGCATAGTCCAAAGGAAAGTTACGTGTAGTATATCATATGTATGTAGTATGTCATATACATATAGGAAATCTAGAAGCATATAGCAAAAAACAACTTATGCTGAGAACTAACTATAGTTATGGGACAAAATATATTTTCGACTACATCGGTATTCATCTGCGGACGTTTTGGGTGTATCACCGCCATATTAATGCGTACATTTATTGAGAGATAATACGGAGATAATAGAGTAAAGATTTGACACCTGACGTCGCGACTTCGACGTAATTTGCGATGTGGGCACAAAAATCAAGTATCAAATTCAATTGCAGAACGTATTAATTTAAATGTAATTTAAATTTAACTCATATTGAAGCACTAGTCCAGACTGTTCGACTACGAGATCCCCTGAACACTTCTTCGTACGAATAATATTCCAAGAATTATTCGATTCGTTTCTGCAAGCGTAACAAGTAGGAAAGCTCTAGTCGAGACTGCTCGACTACGAGATCCCCTGAACGAATAATATTCCAAAAATACTTCGTTTTCTGCACGAGTAACAAACTATACATGCAAAAACACGCACGCACACACGCTAATCTACGCTTGTACGCTTGTATATGTGTGTAAGCATTGCAGGCGTCTTCCTATCCCCCTGCCTCCCTTGCTGTGCCCCGTGGGTTTTGCTGTCATAACTTATTTGATTAATAATTCAAGACAGACAATCGTAATCAAATGTTCAGATTATGATCATGATATTCATATCTATATACCTAACCAAACTGTATGTCTCAAGTATTTGAAATACATTTTTTACACATTTGGGGGTGTGGTGGAGATATAATATTATAACTGATTGTCGATAAATGTTTTATCGATAACTTTGGAGATATACGAGTTATCGGATTTTTGCGGGCGCAATATACGAATCTAACACAAAAAGAATTAACTCTCTAGCTCTTATATCTTCGGAAATCGACGCGCTCACACATACGGATGGACTGACGAACAGACGGAGCAGTCTCTACAAGAGCCTTATTATACTCTGAACCCATTGAAAATGGGAAATCAGGGTATAAGGTTTTGTTAAATGTATGTAACAGGCAGAAGGAGACGTCGCAGGCTCCATAAAGTATACATATATATTCTTGATCAGCATAAACAAATAAGTTGATCTAGTCGAGATTTCAGAAACTATAAAAGCTAGAGAGCTGAAATTGTACATGAATACTCGTATGTTAAATACGCAGTACGAGTTTGTTTTGTTTTTTTCGATAACTCATCCCATTTCCAAATTATCGATAAGAAATTCGTTTCCAATTTTTACGTTTTTTGGGCATGACTTCTACACCGTTTTAGCTAGAGATTTCTAATTAATATATTTAGATAGATATTATGGATACACAGATTTCAGATTTTGGATGCCACGCCCCCATCGCCCCCGATTTAAAAAAAAACGTATTTCAAATACCAGAGACTTGACATTTGGCAAATAGATACATTTAGATACTCTTAATTTACTCAGAAAATTTCATAAGGAACGTCCATCTAGAAATGGAGTTAAATTCGTCCAAAGTTCAGCCCAACTCACCTCCAAGGCACGGTAGCAACTGCGCAGTTAGCAGAGCGCGCATTAATACGTGCGTAAAGAAGAAGAGTATCACATTTTTGCAGGGCTCAGGGTATGTAGTAGTCGAGCCGTCTCGACTAGAGCCTTCTTACTTGTTTTTATACTCTGTTCCCAAAGGGAAAAATAGTAGATTGGATTTGTACAATGTCCGTCTTGCTGTCCGTCCGTCTGTCCGTCTGTGTGTCTATCCGTATGAACGCAATATTTTTCGGCGCTATTGGATTTAGAAATTTTGAACATATACTCATGTATGCTCCCGAATTATAAAGTGTAAAAATTTTCCCAATCCGCCCGATAGGGGCGTGACAAATCGGAAAATTCATACGCAGATGGCATTTTAACACAAATATAACAAGTAATAAGGCTCTAGTCGAGACGGCTCCACTACGAGATACCCAGAATGCTGGAAAAAAAACTGATATTCTTCTTCTTTACTCACATATGTGCGCACGCTCTGCTAACCGCGCAGTTGCTGCCGTGGCTTGGGTGTGGGTTCGGCTGATTTTCGGACGCTTATAACTCCATTTCTAGATGAACGATCTTCATTATACCCTGAACCCATTGAAAATGGGAAATCAGGGTATAATGGTTTTGTTAAAAGTATGTAACAGGCAGAAGGAGGCGTGGCAGACCCCATAAAGTATATATATTCTTGATCAGGGTGACGAGAAAAGTTGATATAACCATGTCCGTCTGTCCGTCTGTCCGTCTGTCCGTCTGTCTGTCTGTCCGTATGTTTGAACGCGTCGATTTCCGAAGATACAAAAGCTAGAGAGTTCATTCTTTTTGTGTTAGGTTCGTATATTGAGCGCGCAGTACGAGTTTGTTTCAGAAATTCGATAACTTGTATATTTGCTTAGTTATCGATAACTGAAATTATCGGGAACCAGTTATAAAATTCTAGCTAATTCATCTTTAGAGTTAGAGTCTCCAAGTCTTCTGCATGTATATAGATACCAATTTAATACAATTTCGGTTTTTGTCAGATTTTGGATTCCGGTCCCCAATTCGCCCCCACACCCCCAAATGTGTAAAAAATGCATTTCAAATACTAGAGACATGCAGTTTGGTTTGGCATAAAGATATGAATATCATAATCTTAATCTGAACATATCAATACGATTGTCCATCTAGAAACAGAATTATTAGTCTATAAAGTTTTCTCATCAAAACCCATGTGGCGCAGCAAGCAAGGCAGCGACAAAGCAAGACGCATTGCGGGCGCACATACATACATACATACATATGTATGTATGTATGTGTGTATATGTGTACAATCGCAGATCAGCGTGTGGCTGTACATATGTACATACATATGTATGTACATATTTGGGCATGTAAAGCTAATTGTAAAAGAGTTATGATTTCTAAAAAAAAACCTAAAATGTCAAATAGAATATGTAGATCATATGCTGAAACTCTCATTACATTCCATTATATATTTTAAAAATTTTAAAACAATTAAAATAACAATGGAAATGCAAGCAGCGTTGAGCAATGCAAATCAATTTTCGTATGCGTGTGCACATATACACACAAAAAATCTTGGGCCGTTTTCTATGTTGCTAGGCGTGCAAATTCTAAGAATCACAATTGTTTTTGAATTGCGTTAGCATTGTCTTTGAATTGTATTTGTATTGTATTTGTATTTTCAGTCACTGCTTTAGTTTTTTTTCGTATATGGCGAATTTGATTCGTTTTCGCTACTCTGTCGTTTAAGTGATTCGTGGTGTAGATGACTAGGTAGATGCACCGAATGTTAGGCTGTCGCAGGTTCTAGCCTCGCCTAAGCCCTTCATAATTTATTTTTTTTAATTTTTTTTTTTTTTTTTTATTTCTTTTTTATTATTATTTATTCTTTTGTATTTGATACCTTTGAAAGTCAGTTGGTAGTTTAACTAATTGTGAATAAGTGGGTTTTTTTTTTTTAATTTCAAATATTTAATAGCATCATTTCTGAAAAAGTTTTTGTTTCAATTATATTTTATTCCGTTAAGTCAACAGAAAATAATGAACAAAAAAAAAAGTCTGCCCAAATAACAAAAGCACGTGACATCAACGGTTTTCCTATATGTATGCCCACATGTACATTCAAAGCTAGTGTAGCATGGTCTAAAAATTTAAACTTGCTAGATGGCGCTTTAGCAGTGAACTTATTTACTATGGCTATTACAGCTTTGAGTGGCATTGATATATTTCTTTTACAATTATGAAGTGTCTGTGTTAATTAAGGTGATGCCTGTTAATCGAGGAACGTCTATTTGTTGGGTCTATTTTTAATGATATTTAATAATATAACATTTTTCGAATTTCAACTAATATAAGCGCCATCTATTATTATTTTTTTTGGCAATGCAATGTATATATACATGTACATATAACAATTTTGAACGTTACACGCATACATTCTTATGTATACTTTCTGATTTATCCATATGGGTAATTCTCCAGAAAAGTCAACTTTTTGTCACGTTCGACACTGGTTTTTTGTAATTATCTTGAAAACGGATTAATTTTAGTACTAATCAAGAGCAATATATTTAACTATTTGTCAAAATAAAGAAGTTTTTTGCCATTTTCAGCACTAAAATTGATGCATTTTCAAGATAATTACAAAAAACCAAACCACAGTACAGATTATTATTTTATTTTATTAAAATTGGGTTCAGGGTATTATCTAGTCGAGCACTCTCGACTAGAGTTTTCTTACTTGTTTTCTAATGTGTCTAATTGCCAAATTGCAAGTCTCAAGAATTTAATAATCTGCGTATCCATAATATCTATCTATATATATAAATTTGAAGTCTCTACCTAAAACGTTGTAGACGTTATTTCCAAAAAAGAAAAAAAAAAAAAAAAAAAAAAAAAAAACGGGAAAAAGTAAACGAATTTTCTATCTTTTATCGATAATTTGGAAATGGGATGAGTTATCGAAAAAACAAAATAAACTCGTACTGAGTATTCATGTGATTTCATTTCAATTTCTCGACGTTCATACAGACGGACAGGGCTTAATAAACTTAATCAAGAATATATATACTTTGTGGGGTCTGCGACGTCTCCATCTGTATGTTACATACATTTTCACAATACCATTATACCCTGAATTCCCATTTGCAATGGGTTCTGTGTATAAAAATAGAGACTAACTTTGAACTTGTAATTATTATTAGTTTTAGTTGCAAGAGAATATTCGGATGTTTTGGTAAATAGATGAAAGGAGAACTCACCCGCTTGACAAATATTATGGAAAACATCTTATCCAAATTTTTCCGAATCCAATTAAAGTCTAATAAAATTCGTTGTTGTTTAAGTACAATGTGGCTCAAAGTCGCATCAATCGAATACTACTGAACGACTTGTATATGCCAACCGAGAGCTGCTAGAATTGGGGGCTTATCTCTATTGTAGCTAGTGGCTAGTAGCTAGTGTGTAGTCGGTAGTGAGTAGTGAGTAGTGAGTATGGGTATTGGGTAGTTTAGAAACCAAATACCCGAATGAAGACAGTCGCCGTTAATTTTCAATATCAGACCAGCCAATCGATCTAGGTGAGCGTAAGCTAGAGCGTATATACGATTGCGTGAACATATATTGTGAAATGAGCACATTTATGAGCGACCACGAAGCTATTGCCTTAACGATGGAGCGAAAAACACAATGTGCGTCAAATCGGTATCGGATGAATACAGAGTGTTCGTTTTACATTAATCCAAAATAAACCGAATCACTTTGGGGATTATAGCTTTTGTTTTTGTTCCATGTATAACACTGGACGAATGAACATTCAATTCGAATGCGTCTCTTTCCGGATTGTACTACGACAGATGTCCAACATAATCGGTTGTAGACTATGGGAAAACTGTGGCACACTCTATGCGTCAGTTATTCTCTTTTGGGTCAAATGGGGCGCTCTTGACTAGAGACTCTCCCATATCACCACACACACACTGTCAAACCCGATAAGATTAATTAGGAAATGGGATGAGTTATCGAATAAAAATGTGATTTCATTTCAATTTCAGCTCTTTAGCTTTTACAGTTTCCGAAATCTCGACGTTCATACGGACGGACAAGGCTATATCAACTTATTTTTTGTGCTGATCAAGAATATATATGTATACTTTGTGGGGCTTGCGACGTCTTCTGCAGCCTGTTACATCCATTTTCACAAAACCATTATACCCTGAATTCCCAAAGAAGGAAAACTATGTTGTATTTTTCAACTGTCACAAAAAAAAACTGAAAATATTTTATAATAGTTATTGTTTCAAAATACTAAATATATACATTTTAATGCATACATATTTTAATGTATGCACGCATAGATACCCTTTTTATTAACACAAATAACTATTACCAATGTGTAAACATACCATTCTGTGGATAATGATGTTTATTGATCGTTTTATGATCCTCTGATCGAGAGCGAGACGCTGATCCTTAATAATTATTATATAAACAAAGTAAATGAAGTATTCATATACCTATATAATACATATATATGTATATTTAGATATGTATATATATATATGTACATATATTTGTGCACGAATATACAAAAGAAGGAAAACCCTTCTACGCGCAAAGTGATCTATCGGCAAACTGTCGAAGAATTGTTGATAGCGATAGTACTCGCCATGTTATGTGGCTTACATATATACAAATGGGCTTACCGAATCATATGTATGTACATATGTATATACAATGAAATATATCACATATTCATATACATAGATAGTTATTCATAAATACATGTTTATTTATATATAATAAAAAGACTTGCAAATAGACTGTACGTACACAAATGAATTATTTTAAGGCAATTTCATACTGTGGATCATCAATCTAAGAGCGAATTAAGAACAGAGGCATTTACAGATATACAGATATGTACATGTATACAAAAATATATGTACATATGTAATTGTGTAAGTAAGTGTCTATATCGAAAAAACTGTTTTAGATAACCGTAGAAGCATTAGAGATTCGGGCAGTTTTTAAGCAACCCTAGCGTCCCGCCTTCCACCAAAGACCGCTCACTATTATTCCCACGTTATTTTCTCTCTTAACGAGCCTCAGTCAGTGAACCAGACCGAAGCGATAAAGTTGATAACACTATCTTATCTTAATGCATTGAATCATGCACACACATTCAAACACGCTCACACACATAGACGTACATGCATGCAAACAACCCCAAAAGGCCCGTAGTACTCAAAACTTGACTCACGGCCATTGGCAATATCGCTTGGTAACTTGTACGAGAGGCTAAACTATTTCGATAAGCTTACTCGTAACGTTATGAGTATATACTCTGTTGGAAAGATGACTACAACAACATATGATGTTCACATTCACATTATTTTATGTTAATTTTTTTATGACAAACAATAAATAAACCAATTATATATATAGTATATATATATATATACTATATATATATGTATATATAACTACCCTAAATGCTTAAGGAGTTTCCTCGTTACCTAACAGCTCGTTCTTAAATATATTTAATTGTATATTCTACATCTTTACAGCTTAAGTATCCAAATTTTGCGAGTAGATTCATTCAATTGTATATTGTTATTATACCTTGAACCGAATGAAAATGGGAATTCAGTGTATAACGATTTTGTGAAAATGTATGTATGTAACAGGCAGAAGGAGACGTCGTAGATGCCACAAAGTAGATATATTCTTGATCTGCACAAAAAAATAAGTTGATATAGCCTTGTTCGTCTGTCCGCCCGTCCCTCTCCCCATCCGTCCGTCTGTATTTATTTATTTATTTATTTATTTATTTATAATATATTGACAAATCGTGAGTCAAACTAAAGAATACTAAAATTATATAAAACATAAGGCCTAAACAGAAGTACAAAACATTTAAAATAACAATAGTGTCACCAACCCGATGGAGGTGTTTTATTTGCCAGACCGGCCAGCTATGCCCCAATTCACAGCCAAAAATGGTCAGTGATACTATTGAAACTAAGAAAAAATAGAATGTGTTAATTGAAAACTTAAATTAGAGTTATAGGTTCTTAGGTATAATATTAACCTAACAATTTATAATAATTCTTAAAAAAATTATTAGTGAGAAAAGAAAATTAATAAAAATACAAAATTAGAGATGAAGAAAGAAAATAAAGATAGGAATAGAAAATATAAAAGTCAGCAGCATCCAAACTCAACTCAGGGCATTTCGAGTAACTACATTAAGATGAGCTGAAATCAATGATTTTATTAGAGGAAGAGAGAGTTCTGAGGAAAATACGTGATAATATTTATTATAATTAACACATAAGACATGAAAAGCGTAATGTAATGAATAATCTGTGGTGCACTGTGGTAATTGTAAGGGGCGATAGTTCCTGGTAATTCGGGAAGGAACAGAAAAATGGAGCCGCATTAACAAGCTGGGCGAGTTAATGTTACTAATGATTAAGTTGTGTAGGAATGTAATACCTAAAATTGTCCTACGATTAACTTATGATGGCAGGTCAATAAGTAGAAGCCTACTATAATAGGAAGGTAAACGCAAATTGTTGTCCCAATTTAGATCCCTCAAAGCAAAAAGTAGAAACTGTTTCTGGACCGATTCAATGCGATCCTGATACAGTTTATATTGCGGAGACCAAATAACTGAACAATATTCTAAGATAGGGCGCACAAGTGAAATAAATAAATGCTTCGTAATAAAAGGATCTTTAAATTCCTTATGTGATGGTGGAAATATGCAGATTGAAATTAAGTTTAGTGTCAAAGAGAACGCCAAGATCTTTGACGGTAAAAATGCGTTTTAAGGAAATATTATTAATATTATAGTCAACAATGTGTGGAGTAGTTCGACAGAAGGTCATAGTCATACATTTAGAGTAATTTAAGTGCAATTGATTAACCTCACACCAGCATTGAAATGCATTTAGGTCATCTTGAAGGTGTGCATGCTCAAGTAGACTATAATATGAGAGGCAAAGTTTTACATCGTCTGCATACATAAATATAGTTGAATGAGAAATACAACTTGGCAGGTCATTTATAAAAAGGGAAAAGAGTAAAGGTCCTAAATGACTACCCTGAGGAACACCCGACGTAACAAAGATTAGTTTAGAAATTGATGATCTCAGCAAAACTCTCTGAGTTCTATCCTTTAAGTAGGATGAAATCCACGATAAAAATTTAGGGGAAAATCCTAAGCGATCCAACTTTAAAATTAACAAGTTATGGTGAACTGAATCAAATGCTTTACTGAAGCCAATATAAATAACATCAGTTTGCATTCTATTCGAAAAACTGTCGTTTACTAGGGAAGTAAATTCTAATAGATTCGTAGCGGTAGATCGATTTTTGAAAAAACCCATGTTGCGCTGGATGAATAATCGATTTACAAAAGTGTTGTAAGGATGAGGTTATTATTTTTTCAAATAACTTCGGAATTGTAGATAATTTCGCATACCTCTATAATTGGAAATGTCAGATCTTCCGCCTTTTTATGTAACGGAAATAATAAAAGACTCTTTCCAACTTAAAGGGAAAACCGAGGTATTCAAAGACAAATTAAACAATTTTAATAATGGTGACAGAAGAGCAGCACTACACTCTTTAATCACACAACTTGGAATATTATCAGCACCAGGAGAGAACGATGAATTCAGTGTCCTAATGGCTGCAACCAAGCAATCTGCTGAAATTTTAGGAATATTAACTGAATAAGATTCAGAAAAGGAATATGTGTTTGAGTAATTAATTGAATCAATGGAAAAATAAGTTGATTGGAAAAATTTTGCAAAAAGATCAGAAGACTCTTGATCTTCACAAGATTTTTCCAAACCAAAGAAAAATGAGGTTGGCAAATCAGAAGATTTACTCTTAGAATTTACAAAAGTATAAAATTGCTTCGGATCACGAGAAAACTGGCGTTTGACACGTACAAGATAATTCTCATAGCAGCGAGAATTTAAGATATTAAAGTTAGACTTGGCTATAGAATATTTAGCCCAATCAACAGCCGAACCAGACTTTTTAAAATTTGTTAAATATTTTGATTTAATATTTCTTAAATTAGAAAGCGTCTTAGAAAACCAGGGCGGCTTATTCAGAACAGGCGAATTACTAATGAGGGGAACACATATATCTATAATAGAATCTAGAGTTGAGTAGAAAAGGGATGTTGCTAGATTAACATCAACCGACTCATATAAACTTGACCAGTCAGCTGAACTAATCAATTCGTTTAGCAAGACAAAATTGCATTTGCGAAAGCAACGTCTACGATTTGAAGGTGCTTCTGATAAAGGTATTGGATTCTTAACAGATAAAGAAATCTCTAAAGTGGGATGATAAATATCCTCTGGTAAACAAAAAGGGTTTGATCTCGATACATTAATGATGGTCATTATTTGTGAACACAAGATCAAGCGAGCGATTCTGATGATTAGAAATAGAGTTCATCTGAAGCAAGGACAGGTTGAACAATTCATCAAAAAAATAGTGATCAAGTGTTGGAATAAGGTAGTTTACATTACAAGGTAAAGACCATGAAGTATTGGGAATATTAAAATCACCCAACACAAGAAACAAGTCATTATCATTGGTATGTCCATACATTTCTTTAATACAAGTTATGTGATGAATTTGGCATAGCATGCAGCATAGAATATGTCTGGCGCCAAAATATCGTACGAGTGAGGCGACGGCGTTGTTGCGCTGCCGCTGAGTGGAGTCCGGCCTGCGTATTTAAGAGAAGCGTAGATCAATGCGTGATCGAGAAGCAATGTAAAGTCAGTCGCATTCAGACAATTACACGCGCCGGTCGGAATTCACTGCGCTCTACGAAAGTTTGTGTGCCAATATGACGGACGAGACAGCGACAAATAACGACGCTGCGACAAATATAAATATTAATGTGCCTATTTACCAAAGTACAAGTCTCTAGTATTTGAAAGGGGGCGTGGCATCAAAAATCTGAAAATTACATATTCTGCGTATCCATAACAAGTAAGAACGTTGTAGTTAGGCGCAACTAACTGCGAAATACTCTGTTCCCATAGGTGCATTTTATTTATTTAATAAACATTTAATTAACGAAATATTTCGGCAATTAGCAAACGTACATATCAAGCAACAAACGTTTTTCCTATACATACATACAGATTTACACATGTACACACTATACGAGTATAGACACAATTTTCTATGTATGCATACAAAAGTTTGCATGCCAGAATATTCTAAGAATTTTGACTGAATTGTGAATTTTTCGATCGTTACTTTAATTTTGTTAAAAGGTACTCTAGCAGTGCACTGCAGTGCTTAATTGGTTTTAGTTAACGGGGTGCAGACCATCCCAGTGACGCTGGTGGTAAGTGCTGTGCAAGCTGCACTTAGGTGCGCGGGTTTGAATCCCGAAGAAAACTTTCTTACCAAAAATTTTGTCTTTTTAATTTTTTTATATTTGTGTATTTTATATTATTATAAAATGGTTGCTGCCAGCGCCAATTGATAATAAGATATTAATAAACATACGCATATGATTTGTGCATTTAAGCACTAGAAACTGCTTTTCCGATTCGCCACGCTGCCACGCTGCAAGCAATTTTTCTATACATGCATATATGTATGTATGTGTATACAGATGTTTGCACGTGTATACACATCCAAGTGTATATATATATTCTATGAATTTCTATTAAATTGTAAGTTTTGTCACAAGCTGCGATAGCAGTGAACTTTTTTAGGTTTAGCTAACGATTACATGTTATTTTCAAAAGACCTCTGTTCGAATCCCTCTGGAAACTTGTTATTTATTAATCGAAAACCTATACATTTAATTTTTTTAATTCATTAATATTTATATATTTATATGAAAATGCATTCTGTCATCTTAGCAATTACTAATAAACTGTTTGTTTTTCTTATACACACTGTACGAGTATACACACTACGTGCGCGCAATTGAGAGATTTTCTATTCTAAGAATTGCGAATGAATTGTGAGTTTCGTAGCAGTGAACTTATTTAGGTTTAGCTAACGATTACATATTATTTCAAAAAGACCTGGGCTAGAATCCCGCTAGAAACTTTTGGTTTAGTAATCGAAAACTTTTAAATTTTATTTGTTTAAACATGCCATATTTACATTTATGTTAAAATGCTTTCTGCCATCTTAGCAATTACTACTAAGCTATTATATGCATGAATTATGCAGTTGGCCACAACAAACTTCTTTGCCGATTTGCCACGCCCCCAGTGGACATAGACGCATAATTTTTGGCCAGTTCTTAGAAAGAGCGAGGCTAACATAAGTGCAAAATTTGGTTGCTTACACTCAAAAAATACGAATAAATACAGCGTATTTTTCGATGTGCCACACCCCCAAAGAGGCTGAAAATTATTTGTGGGTCATCGATAGAGGAGGACATTAGGACCTAAACCATCAAACTTTCAAGCTTCTAGCTCTAAAACTGTAGGAGATATAAGCTTCCCCCTGTGGGCGTAGATATATCTACCATAGGTTATTGATCTTGGGCTGTCAACCCTAGTATACATGCCAAATTTCTCTAGTGTCAATACTGTTCAAAATATTGCACAATTTGAAAAATCACTATATTTTCAGGTCCGATTTGACACGCCCCCAATGGGCGTAGACATTTAACTTTTTAATCGATCTTCTTAGAATCATAACATTAACTCACATGCCAATTTCAGCGTTCTAGCTTTAACGGTGTAGAAGATGCGTTTTTCCCGATTTGCCACGCCCCCAATGGGCGTAGAAATATCCGCCATAGCTTTTTGAGCTTGGGTTGTTACCGTGAGTATACATTCCAAATTGCAAGTCTTTAGCTCATCATCTAGTATGATTACTGTCCTATGGGCACAAGAATTTTCCAATTTGCCACGCCCCTAGTGGGCGGATCGGGAATATTTTTACACTTTATAGTTCGAGTATATGATGAGTATATGTTCCAAATTTCAAGTCTCTAGCTCTAATAGCGCCGACATTGCACAAACCCAATATACTCTTTTTATACCCTGGGCCCATTGAAAATGGGAAATCAGGGTATAATGGTTTTGTTAAATGTATGTAACAGGCAGAAGGAAGCGTGGCAGACCCCATTTCGTAGTCGAGCATTCTCGACTACAGCTTTCTTACTTGTTCCCTTTGGGAACAGAGTATAACAACTATCTAAGTATAACAAATAAGAAAGCTCTAGTCGACTCGAATACGAGATTCCCTGAACCCTTCTTCGAACGAATAATATTAAACAATGCTTCGTTTCGATTCTGCACGAGTAACAAACTATACATGCAAAAACACGCAGCTACGCTTGTACGCCCGTATGTGTGTAAGTATTGCAGCGTCTTGCTATCTTGCTGTCTCGCTTGCTCTGCCACGTAGGTTTTGCTGCGAGAACTTATTTGATTAATAATTCTGTTTCTAGACGGACAATCGTAACCAAACTTTCACACTTCTTCTGCCTGTTACATACTTTTAACAAAACCTTGATATCCTAATTTCCCATTTTCGCGCAAGTTGCATAGCCCCACCAACACCACTGTCCTGATATAGTAACCGTTAGCTAAAACTAAATAAGTTCTCACAAACTCATAATTCAATCGCAATCCTTAGAATATGTGTATACACTTGGATGTGTATACACGTATAAACATCTGTGTGAATGTGAGTATGCATGTTGAGGAAGCACGTTTGCCCACTGGCAGCGTGGAAAATCGGAAACGCAGTGTCTAGTACTTAAATGCACAATTCATATGCGTATGTTTATAAATAGCGCATGATCAGTTGCACAATTGCACAAATAAGGCACTGCTAGAGCGCCTTCTGACTAAACTAAATTAACGATCGAAAAATGCACGATTCAATCGCAATTCATAGAATATTATAGCATGACTTTTGTATGTATGCATCAAAATCCCTTAATGTGCGCGCATGACAGTGTGTATACACGTATAGTGTGTACATATGTAAATCTGTATGTATGTATAGGAAAACGTTTGTTGCTTGCCAAGTACGCTTGCTAATTGCTCAAATATTTCGTTTATTAAATGTTTATTAAAATATTAAAATTTCCCTACGGGAACAGAGTATCAGGCAATTGGTTGCACCCAACTGCTACGTTCTTACTTGATTAGTAAGAGGTTTCGGTTATCATATTTCATCAGACATGGATTCAAAACTTAATAATTAGCTTCAAAACTTATATAATTATACGAAACAGGACAACACTAAGTTGCTCGATAATTCAATTTCTGTTCTGTTAAAACCCTGGAAGTCCTCCAAGTACGTTCGAAAAGAAAACTAAAGAAACACCACAAGTGGAAAGTCACTCTCGCTTCACTGACCCAAGGTTGGGCTTTGGAAAAAGCTCGAAGATACAGCGAAGCCCGGCATCTGCACCAAAAAGCGTGGAAGCCACTCAGAAAACAACCAAAACGGAAACAGACGCTCTTACCATTAAGGCAGTGCTGCCGATGTCACCAAGGCACGAGAACATGATGAAACTCCGTGCCCGTGGATATCTCCGGGGTATCTAAAT
>JAUESO010000312.1:0-39883 GCA_030914385.1 Drosophila antonietae
TTTACATTTTTTTCATCTTGTTTTTACGCCCGTTAAATCCACTCTAGCTGTCAATATATTAGTGTTGTGTGTGTGTGATATAAACTTAACTGAATTTTTCAACAACATGACTCTCCATGTGTAGCAAAATATCTGCACGCTCGTTTATCCACCTGATTCTATTTTCTTTTTTCTTTTTTTTTTTTTTAAAGCGCACTTTGTACCCTTAATTCAATTGGACTTTCGATTGAATTGCATTAAACCAATGTAACACACTCATTGAACCAAAACCCATTTGGCTGGGCATCAGTTTAAAGACCTAGGAACATGTTGTAATTACATTAATATGCTACGCATTAAGATAGGCTTTATATATATGTAGATATATACTCGTAAATAATGATATGTTAATATGAAATTGATATTGAAATAGATATTCAGTTTTCTGAATAAGTCTTTACAACTTTAACACCAGCTCTCTGATGAATAACTAAAGACAAGTTTATATGATTGCTTTTAGCATTGATTATAACCATGTTAGATTCTAGATCTAGATTCGTTCTTATTGGAATTTGTGTATTTGCCAGAAAATAAATAACAGTTTTCCAATGTTAGTCAATTTGTAATTGATATCAAATATCAATATCAATTGATGATTGTTATCAGTTAGTTGAGCGATTGTGATTTAATAAAGTGATAAAATTTTACAGAACAAAGCACTCAGATGAACTGGAGCTGAATGGTTCGTGAGGAATGAAACACTTCATTCAGATCTCAAGATGCCAACAATAGCAGATCTCATTGGCCGACACAGCTCAAGATATGCGGATATATTATCCGTCCACCCAAACCAACTAGCGGCAAACCTACATGCGAGCACAACAAACAGAAGACTAAATAAAAAGATGCCATCCTCTAGATAATGTGATATAAATTAAGTAAAATATAATAGAAATTATAAAGGCATTAAGCCATCTCCCTAATTAAGTTAAATTTAAACATGCGCTATAGAGTCCATGATAAAAGCTGCACTTTGAGCATCAAAGTAAACTACAATCCTTGATTTTCCATTTAAAAATAAAATTATATATATTTGACCATAGTACTTTTTTTCTTAAATAATATCAATTCGAGCTATGCACACTTAAGCTAGAGTGCGCTGACGTGCTGATGCAAATATATGGAGCAAAACATTTAATGCAAGTTTTGAAAACATAAACATAACATAAAATGTGTAAAGATTGCTCTATCTATATAAGAGAAAGCTAATCAAAACTTACATATACAAATTTCATGCGATAGAAAAGCAAAACTTAGCAAAAACAGAGTTTGGGGTATTCTGAGTACGCTCAGTGTGTACATCAGTTAAAAATATTATTTAATCTAGACCTCGGAGTCATTCGATACAGAATAGATTAGAAGAAGAAGATTAATATGTAATATGCTTACACTAGATCTTCTGTCGTAACTAATTAGAGCTTCAAGCAATAATTGCGTTATGGATTCTAAAGACAAAAAATATATATATATAAAATTTAAAATTATATATATAGTCATATACATCATATTTATTTATAATTAAAAATGTAATTTACATTTTTCTAGTCTAAGCTTTCATATATTTTTAGTAAAGTTAAAACGTTTCCTAATGCTAATATGCTTAACATTAAAGAGCATTTAGCTTAGGTAAAAATATATAAAAAATTAAAAAAAAAAAATAATAATAATAATAATAGTAATAATAATAGATAAATAAATAAATAAATAAAAAAAATGTATTTAAAAAATGTTTACAATTTTAAATCATAATAATGATATAAGCTTTAGCAAATAATATTTCCGGCTATTATTGACTTATTGATTTAATTATTTTTTTATAAATACATATTCCTATATAAATTAATACAAAATATTTCGTTATATATATTGTATTTATTTCATATTATTAATAAATAATATTAAATAAATGCAATTTATTATTTTTTATTCATATACATTTTTTTTTTTTTTATTCAAAGTTAGCTATAATACACACGAATATTAAAGCTAAGTATATAATAAGAGCGCTAGCGACCAGGCCTTCGGCTCTTATTATATTTATATATAAATTAATAAATAATATATTTTTTTTTTATTTATTGTATTTTTATTTCATATTTTTAATGCAATTTTTATTATACATTTATTTGTTATTTCAAAGGTATTTTTTTTTTTTTTGCTTCCTTTTTATAGCTTAAGCTAAAACGTTTTCTGCTTGACTTTAGCTGTTTCTTTTTTCTCTCTTCTTTCTCTAGGTTTCAGTTAATTCGTTTTTGCTTTTTTTACATGTTTTTTTTTTTTTTTCTTTTTGCAGAAATTTTAATTTTCGGGTTACTTTTTGCAGCGCTCTGGCATTTGTTTCTGCTGCATAAGTCATGTGGGTTGAGTACGTTGCCATTTCTCTCGTTTTGTGCATTTCTTTAACGTGTTTACCACTTAAAACCCTTTTTACTCGCACACACACACACACAGATACAGACACAGATATATGTATGTGCAGCTTGTGCGGCTGTTGTTGTTGGCTGGTCAACCTGACATGTGAGCCACAGGCACGAATACAAATGTTTAAACTGCTGTACTTTGTGGCAGTGATTGTTGCTGTTGTTGGTGTTGGCGTTGCGGCTGCTTCAGGCTTCTATGCACAACACCAATCCAGAGTCATAAAATGGCAACAACAACAACAAAAACAACAACAACAAAAACAGCAACTTTGCTCATAGACAGAACTGGTTAGACATTTAGCAGCCAGGAGGGCGACCAGGCAGCAGAGGGTAGCCGGCCGCCGTTGTAGCCGGTTTTTTTTTTATTTTATTATTTTACTAACCACACACACACACACACACACACGCACAGTTGGCATTTCTCTTAACTGTGTGTGTGTCTGTGAAAAATGCGCGCCACTGCCAAACAAATTAACAACAACACTTGAAAAAATCTCCTCAACACACATAAACATACGTGCATAGACCAGGAGAGAGACAGAGTTGAACAACAACAACAAGAAATATATATATATATATATAAAAAAAAATGAAAAATAAAAAAAAAAAAGTTAGAAATTGGAACAATGACCGCCAAGTGCTGCCGCCGTCGCTGCTGCTGCCTCTGCCTCTGGCTCTGCCTCTGCCGCTGCCTCTGTTGGCAACGCCCGCGTCGCGGTTCATTCACACATTTTTTGTTGTATCCATTTGAAAGCTTGAATTACTTTTTCTGCGCTTAGTTTTTTGTTTTCTATTTTGTTTACTGTTGTGTGTGTGTGTTTCTTTTTTTTTCTCTCTTCTTTTTTTTTTGCAACTCAAATTTGTGACCTGCACTTGAATGGGATCCGATATGAGTCTCTTTCAATCATTTGAGCTTAAAGCGCTGTGTGTGCAATTTAAAACGTCATGCCTCAGTGTTTCAAGCAGAGCGCACGATTTACATATTGCTCATGTATGTATCTACTATAAAATATACCTATACCTACATTCATATACATATATATATATGTATTTCTGGGGTTGTTGCTGTTTATGTTTGCCTTGATTGCATGGCTTAGGCTCTTGATGGGCTGGCAAAGCATTTATTTCATTTCATTTATCAATTATTTGCAATTACCTTTTAGCTATAAACAATTTGAAATGATTATTGTGTTATTTTTCAAATCTATATTTTGTTTATTTTTA
Source organism: Drosophila antonietae (assembly GCA_030914385.1). Taxonomy (NCBI): domain Eukaryota; kingdom Metazoa; phylum Arthropoda; class Insecta; order Diptera; family Drosophilidae; genus Drosophila; species Drosophila antonietae. The sequence goes on from JAUESO010000312.1 coordinate 3,684, forward strand.
TTTTATTTTATTTTGTTGTTATCAAGGATGCACAGCTGTCGACAGGTTCAAGACTTTTCAGTAACTAATTTTGTATGTAAGATAACTATAATTGAGAGAGAGAGAGAGAGAGAGAGAGAGAAAGAGAAAGAGAAAGAGAGAGAGAGAGAAAGAGAGAGAGAGAGAGAGAGACAGAGACAGAGACAGAGACAGAGGTCGAGCATTTAAGCAAACTCTCATCATGCTCATCTTTTGTATTGCAGTAATGAAAACACTTTGCATTTGAAATTCTAGGTATTTAGTCAGTGCCAAACAAGACAGGAGAAGAACAAGAAGCTATCCTCAATTTTATTACTTTCACAATTAATAAATTACTTGAATTCAGAAATAAGTTTAAATTGAGTTGAATTCTTCTCTTGCAATTTGCAAGTTTTTCTCAGTATGGATCGTATATATTTCTTAAATTTTATAGCCCATAACTTTTGTTATGACAGAGCGAATAGTTTTCAGTAAAAGTTTTCGTATGTCTAAAGTTTTTTTTGATGCATAGAATCAACAATTAAAATCAGCATTAAACTTTGATATTTTCACCAAAGATGTAGATTTATCTATGTATATTTATATGGGTAATTCTCCAGAAAAGTCAACTTTTTGTCACGTTCGACACTTTAGTTTTTTGTAATTATCTTGAAAACGGATTAATTTTAGAACTAATCAAGAGCAATATATTTAACTATTTGTCAAAATAAAGAATTCTTTTGCCATCTTCAGCACTAAAATTGATGCATTTATATTTATATTTTTTGAATTTTTTTTTTAAATGTTTTTTTTTTACTATTGTTTTTAATAAGAACATGTTATGCCCTATACAAAGCTCTGGCTGCCGAATCAAGTTACATATTCAAAATAGAATTTGAGTGCAGTGCCTTGTTGATCAGAGTGTAGCAAATTATTGTAGTCAGCTTTTTTTCACTATTTAAATAATATATATTTTGTAAATATATATATATTTATATATTTTTTAAAGTATTTTACATGTAAATCATTTTATTTAATGTTAAAGAGGTTAAATAATATATATGTAAAAAGGTTCTATATATAGATAATTTTTATTATGTTTTGTTATCCACTTTTACGTAAAACTAGATTAAGCTGTCACTAAATGTTGTAGTAAGCGTTAATAATATAAAATATTTAATAAAAAATAGATTTTTTGTGCTTTATACAAATAAAAATACAAAATAAATGAGAATATATCTTAATCTCATTTGAAGTTCTATACAATATATTGGCATTATCAAACATTCATTCATATCTAAATTTGTATATGCAAACTCACAAAGTTATTTTGATTATCTAAAGCTTGAAGTATTTCTGCTCGGATGCGATAAACGTCTTTGATTTGCCGAGTCGAGCTCAGTTGAAATAGTAGGCCAGGTTGAACTAAGCATAAGGTCAACACACGCACACAAAGGGCATGAAATGCCAAGAATCGATTGTTGCTTAAAGTCACAATAATCAAGAAGTCTGACTAACTGCACATGACTTATTTACATGCCCAACACAGACACACACAGACATCTACATAAATATATATATATAGTTGCATAATAGTTATTATTTTGGACACAAATAAATAAACAATGAAACGCATCCTTGTCACGTCGCTGTGCGAAATGAATTCTTAATCGATTTGCAAATCAATTAAATTCTCATTTCTTTTGTCAACTGTTCACTTGGCTGTCAAATTAAATTTGGATTTTGTTGATTGTTTGGGCATCGGGTTTGCTTTTCCTATTTGCTTAGCTATGGCAGATGATACCGCTTATGGTTAATTGCAGTTTATGTTTATGTTTTTATATCGCTCGCCCCCTCCCCAATTCGTTTTTTTTTTTATGCTTTGTGTTGACTCAATTCAGGCACAATTAAATTTAATTTCATTTTACATAGCTATTAAATGATTTATTTCTTAATGAACACATTGTCCACTCTTACTGAGCGGGTATATTGGCCAACATAACAACGGACAGTAAGCTGCTTGACGACTCGTTGTGCGATATACCCTTAGCCGACTCTGTCTGACCGTGCAGGGTAAAGCATTCTGGCCAATTGTTATTATATTTTAATTAAAATGTTTCTTTTTTCGCTCGTCGCCTATTTGCACGGAAATTGCAGTGTGCATTATTAAAATTATGTTAAATCGTTTGAACGTATTGCTATGCCGAGCGAGAAAAAACAAGAGTGCTCCAGTGTTGGTAGTGGATGCGACTAGAAAATACCCTGTGCTTTAAGGGAAATAGGAGAGCTATGCTAAATCCGAAATAAATCAAATATTTAACAGTAAAGCTTCAAGCGATGTTAAAAATCTACATTTTATAATCGTTTTCCTTATCGATAACAAGTAAATGAGTAATCGAAACATATTGATAAGCTCATATTATGTAAGGAATACAGTGATATACTCGTATTACAAATTTCAAGACTGTAGCTTTTGTATTCTACGAGATCGGTTGGACAGGCGGCTATAGCAAATCACAAGCAGATGCACTCAGATCGTCGCCCTAATCAAGAATATCTGCATATACCTTTTGGAGTCGGCCACCCTTTCACCTGCCATATTATACCCTATATACCCGCTTTCATGAGTTCAGCCTATAAAAACCAATAAACTCATGATGAAATGAATACAAATAATAAATAAAGCAACGTCAAAATGACGAACTATGAATGCCCGAAGCCAGCCAGAAGTCATTCCAATTCGTTTAACTCTTTAATGCGCCATATACAGGTATTTTCCTGACACGCATGAGTGAGAGTAGTATGTGCTATAGTAATTGCTGCTAGATAACAGATTTATTCTATATAGAAGTATAAATTATATATCAAATCTTTTCTTTCACGACTTTTATGGATGAAGATGTCTTGATGTCAACTTGCATGCATAAATGCCTCACATTTTGTTTCAAATCAGAAGCACACACACACACAGTCCACATATGTCTGTCTGTGTGTGGGACAGGGCACTGGCCACTAGCCACTGGCCACTGGCTGTGCATTTTGAATTTTGCGGTTGCCCGGAGTTGATTGTTCGTTAATTGGTTTCAATGCCTCATAACCGCATTGGCCGCCAGCCTCAGTTGTCATCCATTGTATGTAGCTCGCTCTCGATTGTCGACTGGACAGTGAGAGGCAGTCAGGCACAGCATCAGCATCAGCATCAGCATCAGCTGGCAATGTCACCGGCAACACTCTTATTACACTTTGAGCTGAGGAAGGCTTGGATGGCCCACTCTGAATATAATTTCAGTGAACTTGTTAGATTTTCCAAATTTGACAAGCAACAACTGTTTTTTTTCTTATGCTTTTCTTTTTACGATTCAATTATAAGCCAAATGAAATGCCGAATTGGGTTTTCCTTTGGCCTTATATAAGAAACAAGTGCGAGTCGACTATGGTCGTGGAACTATTTAATTTAGCTGCACAGAGCTTGGCTTTTCCCAGCATTTTTTTTACGCTCGAATCGCACTTCAAGTGCATCTGTTAGCGCTGCTGCTGCTGCTGCTGCTGCACAGTGGGCCGCATAGAAGAAAAGCAAGCAAAATCTCGTTTAATCGGATAAAAAGATGCCTTGCATCTTTCATCTTTCTTTCACAGCTTAATTTTTTTTGCTGCTGAGAATAAAGAAGCTGTATGTGGAAGCTAATAGCGAGACGAATGCGCTCTGACAGACAGTTAGAAAAACTTGCGGGCGAAACGAATTGAGGCAACGCACATTTTCTGCCCACTTTCTTTAATATTGTTGTAGCATTTTACCATATTTCATGCTGCTCAATTCGTTGGCCGTCGTAGGTCAATGTGAAATGCAGCGCAAAGTCCCAACTCGCGGCGGTCAAATTTACTGCGGGAGCTCAACTTGAGCGTGGTAATTGGATTAAGCTACAGCATTTACGCTCATCTGTTGGGAATCAGTAAATCAGAAATAAAGTAAAAATCACCTCGAAGTGAGAATGCACTTCATTTGCAGTCAGCGGAGAGATGTATATGATATTTCCATATGTATATATACAAGGATATGGATACAAGTAAAGGAAATTAAGAAATACAGATAAAGATATCCACATTAAGATAATAAAGATGCTGTTACATATGAAAAGAGAAAAAAGTAAAGAGAGAGAGACATTTGCAGATGGGCGGAAAGAAACAAATGCAGATTGACTTGAAGATGAATAGGATGCATATATAGCTTCATATAAAAATATGAATATACATATGTATAGATATAGGATAGAGATTGATAAATAGATGGTTAAACATAAGTTAAATAACACGAAGTAGATACAAATGTTCACATCAAGAACTAGGTAAACAAATCCAGATAAATATACTAATATAAAGAGGGTAAAAGATGCGGATACTTGCAGAGAAAGAAAATATGTTTATATATAAGGAAACCTATACAGTTATAGATAGAACTAGAAAAGGGGAAAACAATGCAGATATATAAAGAACCATAAAAAATTAATTAAAATATTGTTAAAGATCAAGAAAACAAATACAGAAAAACATATTGACCAATGCAAAATATATCGTTAGATATGTGAAGATAGATATTTATTTAGTAATTATTCTTATTGTAGATTAAATATATCATTTATATTAGATATTTTATAGTAGAAGTAGCAAAAAAAAGTCAATAGAGAAAAATAACACACAGAAGGTGAGGAGCATACAAATTAGGATATATCTCTTATCTATATAGCGAAAATGATACAGAGAGACAGAAAGAGAGAGAGAGCGAGAGTTATAGCTGTAGACAGACTATCAACTAGCTGATGAGCCAGTTACAGATGCAAATGTGTTCAGAGCTGCATATATACATACATATTTATGTAGAGATATTTGTATATAGTGCAGCTATTAATGCAGTTCAGTGATCGGGATAAAAAAGTGAACTTGTTTGCCGACGCATAAACAAGGCAACAAAATAATTTCGCATTTAGCATAATTTAATTCAGCTTCGTCGCCTCCGAGGCGACGCAGTCGGCTTCATTAATGAAATTGTTGAAAGAGTTTACGGTTGCGGGTTGCTGGCCGCGAGTGGGGCAGTGAGAGGCAGTGGGAAGGGGGTTGACTGTTGGGTTAGATGGCTTACAGAGAGCATTGTCAATAAGCATGAACATTTTCTTAAATTACTCAACTTGTTGTTGTTGCTGTTGTTGCTGTTGTCGCTTGGCAGATTGTTGCTGTTGTTTGCTTTCTCTAATTGGCCGCAATGATTTTGCTAATTGAAATGATGCTCTGACTATGTAAATTGCTTGCTGTTCTCTGTTCTCTCTCTGTTCTCTGTTGTCTGTTTTCAGTTGTTGTTAATTATGTTTATTTCGCTCATTTACTCATTTACTAATCTATTTTTATTCAACAACTTGGCGAGCATTTGACTTAAAATTGCAATTAATTTCAAAGCCATCTGGCAAACGGAGGACTTTGCATTTGCCTCACAAACTTGACTGTGTGTGTGTGTGTGTGTGTGTGTGTGAAGCTCTTGATTTGCTTACATTTGCAACAATTTATTGTGGCTCGCATTAATCTGGCAGCTTTTGGTCAACTTTTGACTGCGGCTCGCAGCTAGAGAAAAATAAGTAAAACAAAACAAAGATTGAGTTTTTGCTTTTGAGCCCTTCTACAAATCGAATGCCTCATTTAAGCTTGTCTGCGGTTTCGTTTGGCCAGATTTATTTTATGGACGTCCCCCCCACACACACCACCACCCTTGGACGAGCTTCACTGCCCGTTTCGACCCCATCAAGTATTTATCCGGCATTTAAATGGGCAAATGGAAACCGCAAAGCCAACAGCTGCACACTCGAATGCCCCGCAGCCTGATTAGCGTACGCTCTTTACCCACGAAGCATTTTGTTTATCGAGCTGAGGCCGCAAGTTGTTGATAACCCACAGTCTAGGAGCGGTTTGACATATAGTCGACACTCAAATATTTACGCACACCTGGACAAACACGACAACCGAACTCCAGCCGTAGCTCACGACCTCCAATGTTTGTCACTGGCATTTCAAACTCGTCCAAGATCTCAATTAAAGTTGTCAATGGAACCATTCAATTGTAGCCGAAAAGGCAGCTAAGTGAGAAGATACTATATATCGATATCGATATCGATGTCAAATCGTATTACTGAATTTTATTATTTATTCTTAATACCTCAAATATATGGCAAATATAAAGAACAACAAAGTTGTCAATTAATAAAATGAAAGCCATAAAATCAACACTGCCTTCAAGCAATAATTTTACATATATCGAAATATTATCGATATTTATTATAAAGTCAATTGCTGAAGTTTATTATATTCAATGTACGGCACAAGGAAGTAGCGAAGTAGCAATATATATCGATATTTTATTAGGATGTCTGGTAACGAATTGGCATGTATATCGACATTATAAATAATTATTGTAAGAGTTTCTACTAAAATTAAATTCATTCATTGTAAGCTACAAAGTACATATATAAATCCTACATACATACATATATATTGTCTTACACATATATCGATATGTTATCGTTAGTTATATAATGTGTATAGCTGAAGTATCATTTATAAGTTTTCAAGCAACTGAGAATATAATTATATTAATATAATAAATATCGATATTTCAGCAATATTTGCTATAGAAAGTATTACTAAGATATCAGCTAGCAGCTAATACTATATAGAAAATAGTTAACATTTACAATTTAATGTAATTTTATTTTATGCGTTTTATTCAGTGTGAGTCATAAATCGATATTATTCAAGTCTATAGAGAATTGATAATTTTCTATAGTTCGATAACCGATTATCCATAGTTTTTTACAAAATATTGCTAAAATATCATTAATGCAAAGTAAAGTAAGTAACTCAGGTAGTTAAGCAAGTCTTACAAACACTTTTATGCATATCGATATATAATCGATAACATCGACAATCAATATTTTTACAGAATGGTTAAATTCACATTCAACTACATGCTCCACAGCTCACGCTTAGCATATGTACATCAATCATGAGATTTGCTTATTAGAATAGCTCGTCTAATTAGGCCAATTGAGTTGTTGGTCATTGATATTTTGCACTTTACTTCTATTTGTTTATCCTAGTTTCTTTGCCCAGGCTCGGCGAAAAACAATTATGGACGTTCCTAATGGATATGCCGAATTCAATTTATCCGAGCCCAGCCAAACGCTCTCACTAGATGGTTGGATGGATGGGCTGCTTTGCAGCTTTGCAGCTTTTCAGCTTTTCAACCTTTCAACTATGACTTTTCAATTTTCGTATTGTCAAGTAAGTGTTTTGTTTCCTTTTTTACAGCCTGTCGCCTTCGTGCTGGCTGCATTTTTCATTTCATTTCATGCGAACACACTCACACACACACAGACTTCTTTGATTTTAATTGTATTTCCATATCGAAGGGACGAGGCATGGCCATTGGACTTTGATAATTCAATTGTTGAGCCGCTTCCATTGAAACGTTCAGCGATGCGAACTCTGTTAGGCAGCTATGCCAAGTGCTGTGGGTAGCCCGAGGGCAGTGCAACATCGATTGGCGATTCAATTTTTGAGGTGCCATCGAATAATTGAGTTACGCATTCAGTGTTCCCGTCATCGATGGCATTGCCAAAAAATCTCCGCATGCCATTGGCCATGCACAGAGTCGGCCATCAATTCATTAATGGGGACCACTTAGAGTGGAATGCAAATTAGTCCCATTGATATGTGTCGAGCGGTTGGACGTCCAAAGTATTTCACACAGTTTTGATGGAAATCAGCCAACATTTTTATTAATTAGCCGCACTTAAATGAGTTTCCTTTGTGCCAACGCTCTGGGCGCCAATCAAATATACTTTTACCAACAATTTTATTCAATAGCAGGAATACTATGCCCAACAGCAATGCACACGCGAGCTCTCTCTCTCTTTCCTTCTCTCTCGCTCTCGCCTGTTGTGCTCTCTTTCTGCCTGCGGCCAAGCTGGCAATTCGTAAATTAATAAACTTTGATTCGCATATTTGTGCACATAAAAACAAATAATGTGGTCAACGAAACGCAACGAAACGAAACGAACCAAAATGCAGCACACTGACCAATTGGCAGCAATGACAACTAATATGACATCTGCAGCCAGTGATAATGTCAAAAATGTATTAACATGAAAAGCGCACACAGAGTGGAAGAGTGAGAGAGAGAAGGAGGGAGTGGGAGAGAGGGAGAGAGAATTGAATGATTTAATTGTCAAGTCGAAGCTTGCACACGCTGACAAAAGATTATATAATAAATAGAGAATAACACTTTCATATGAATTGTACAAAGAAAGCTGCAACAAAAACAAGCTAAAAATCAAGCTAAAATATAGCTAAATAATTTTGATGCATTAGCGAGTGATGGAGAGCTAAAGACTTTATATATACTTAATATTCTAACTGAAGCATTGTACAAAAAAATAAATAAAAAAATAAATAATTAAATAAATATATAAAATAGATATATATATAAATTTTTATACTCTATATATTCTTCAATGTATTCTTGCTTATCTTGCTTATATTTTGGCTTTACTCTGTTTATTTAATATTTTCTTTACTCCTAACAACTTTCCAAACAAATCTGTAAAACTTAGAAAAAACTTGAACTTTAAAGACTTAAAACCAGCTCATTCTTGAATATAGTAAGACAAGAGCGAATAAATTATTATTTTATATAAGCAACTGGAGCGAAAAAGCTGATTTGCTCCGCATGAATCATCTACGCATTCCAACCATTTATTTTATTTTATTTTATAATTTAATCAGTAGAATTTGTAATTTAAAGTTTTCCTATGAATGTCAGCTGTGTTGAGGAATTTTGGTCTAGAATCGGTGAGAATCAAAATCAGGTTGAATTTTCTCTCCAAAGATATATAAATCAAGATATTCATATATATTTTCCTAAAGAAGCTCAGCTTTGTGGACGCCATGCAACATTTTGTAACTCTGTCAAATTGAGCAAAAAATTCACAAATTGAATTTTTTACAATTAAAAAAAAAATTTTTTTTCATAAAATTAATTTTTTAAATATTTGCTGAAATGAAGCAGAGATAAATTTTTGAGAATAATAAAACAGAGCTTAATAGAAAAAAGTAGCATGATATAAAAAGCTCGCATGATATAAAAGAAATATATATTACAATATTGAATATATACAAAAAGTATATCATGCGATTTATTTAACCAATTTATATTCAATATTTAATATCTATAGGGAAACATTTTGCGATGAGCTTATTTAATTATTATTCATTATTCATTATTTAAACATTTCTATAAATATGTGCAGAAATCAGATATTATATATACATATATATATATAGCTTTTGATAGCAACTTGATCCAGTCACATTTGACACGCAGATTAATCATCTGCAGACATGTAAAGCTGTAAGCCTGAGAGAGACACAGAGGGCAGAACTGGCTTGAAGCACTTGCGTATCTCTGGTTAATTAATTCAGTTGAGCATGTAATTAATATTTCACACTTGTGATAATGCGATAAAATCCACTTCAAATGATATGCGCAAACATTCCCATTGCCATTCGTCTGAGTGGCTCGCCTCAGACTCTAACTGAAACCAAATGCATTTTGAATTGCCAGGATCATGTTGAACATGAGTGCAATCGGCTCAGACACACAGCACATTATGATCGATGCGAATCAGTTAAATAACACACTCTGGGAATGTTTATTTAGATTGCACATTGCACTGAGCTCAAATGCAGCTGGCAGGCAAATAAAGCGTCAGACGACGCGCGCGCTGTGTGACAGTTGTTGGACAGTTGCAATTTCTATTGCCATTGCATTGAAATTTCTATGGCAATGTCTAGGCCCAATGTCATGCAACGGCATTTCGGTCATGGAGAGCGAAATAATAAATGCTCAGGCTAAAACAAACATTTAACATTTATTTAGTTGGCTTTTTTCTTTTATTTTGGTGGTGGTGATTCCCATTTGCAATTTAAGCTGCCCGGGCGTAGGTCAGGTCCTGTCCCGTGCCTCATCTCATTTGGCTGGACTAATTAATGGGCTATTTAACCATATGCATGCACAATGCGAACGTAACATATTTCTTTGCAGCTGTCACTGAATTGCTGCCTGCTGCATGCGCCCGATTTGATTTTATTTCGATGGCAGATTTGCGGCTGCAACAGTTGTTGCTGTTGCTCCTGCTGCTCCTCCTGCTGCAGTTGGCGTTTAATTAAATGGCCACTGCTGACAGTGGCCGTGTCACAGTCAGTTGGTTGGGCAGTCAATCAGCAAACTCCAAATGCTGTCCGCAACAACGGACAATCGCTTGGTCACAAATGATTACGTATACGCAGCGTTGAGCGCCCCAGCAGCAGCTGTTGCTGCGGCCAACGTTTGCTTGTTGCGCGCTAATTGAAAATTTATGCTGCGTAATTGTTGTTATTGTTTTCGGCCAGCCCTTGCAGTTAAGCTAAATACTAAAGTCGCATTAGAATATATATATATCCGATTCGCTAACTCTCCCCCCTCTCTCTCTCTATCTCTCACTCTCCGACTGAATATGCTTAATGAAAAACGTGCGTAGAGCATTTCACCTTGATTGAACAAACAATGATTTATGAGCATAAATAACTCAATTAGCCAAAAGGTAGATGATTGTTATGTACAGTCAAGCCTGTCACATGACGAGCGCATTAAAAAGTGATTAATATGGCAAATATATGCATAACAAATCAATTTGATTAGCTGATAATAAATGTGATTGAAATTGATATTCAATAAGGGCTTGTCACATGATGCTGATTAATATATTTAAAACTCAATTTGTTTAGGCGCCGCACACATATGAGATGGAATCTCCACTTGTAAAGGCAATGCCAGGCCAGTTAGGTGGGTCATATTGAGGAACGCACGCATTGCCTTCTACATCAAGTTAGGTGTAATGCCGCTTGATTACATTTTGGCCAAAAGGCACTTCACGTCTAATGACAATGGCAGCCAGTTGGAGTTGGCGGCGGGAGCAGCATTTCGCATCTTCGTCAATGTCAGTAAATAATTTTTCACAGCCTCGGCCAATGAGAAATGATGTGCGGCACAGGCAGCCATGCTCTCGTTCTTGTTGACATTTGCCAGAGTGTGAAAAGTGAAAAGCGAAATGTGAAATGCGAAAAGCGAGCAGGCGTCATTAAAATTTAAGGACTAGCCGCCGCCCGGCCACAACGCTTTGCCGTTGCATAAGTACACAAGCGACGCGGTCGTCGCGGGCGTTCAGCCCTTTAAGTGTCAGCCCCGAACCTAAATTTCATTTACGTTTAAAAGCCATTTTTAATTTGTTTCACTTTTTTTATCTCGCTCGCTCTCGCTCTCTCTCTCTCTCCCTCTCTCTCTCTCTCTCTTTCTTTCTCTTTTGTGTATGTATATATTGTGTATTTTTTTGTTTCTATACCGTAGTCGGATTTGGAGTCATTAAGTCAGCTTTGTTACGCCTCAATGCCTACGGCATAGCAGACAGCATGCTACCCCATCTACTCAGCCAGCTAGCTAGCCCTCTCTCTCTCTCTCTCTCTCTCTCCCGCTCGCAGTTGCTCTAGCTCTTTTAAAGTTGTGCGGGTGGCAACAATTAAATAAATACTGAGCCACGTTTAACTTGAAATCTTCTTCTTCATTTCTCTCTCTCTCCCACTCTCTCTTTCTCTCTCTCTCTCTCATTTTTTTCATCAGTGAGCCATAATGGAGCAAAATAATTTGGCAACAAAGCGGCCAGTTGCAAAAGAAAAGCAACAACAACAACAACAGCAACAACAACAGCAAAAAGTACTCATAATTGCGCACTAAACGCCATTGGACATTTTTGTGTGCTCGGGACCTTAATGAGGAGTCCGGCATCCAGCTGGTCAGCAGCAGCTGCAGCTGCCACGGCCGCTGCCAGTGCCATAAAAATCTCGGCAACAACAATTGTCGCAACAACAACAGCGGGGAAAAAAGTTAATTTATAAGTGTTTTCCAGCAAAGAAAAATAATAAAAATTGGTTGTTCGTTTAAGCAACTGTGGCGCAAGCAGCAAACGCCTTACAAAAGCGCATTCCAAATCCAAAAACAAAATACCAGAGAGAATAAAAAATAGCTAAGAGGAGCTGCAGTCGGGTGTGGCTGACTTTCCTGAATATACTTTATTATTACAATTGATGAGCTGTTGTGGTAGATTTTTTTCTTGTACATTTTTATACAAAATTAAATGTAAGAGGAAATATCTATATTAAATATATGAAATATATAAAACATTAAATTAGAAATAAATAATTAAAGTCTATACAAAATATATATATTAAAGACTCGATTGACTTGATGTGTTTTATATTTTTATAAAAGATGAAAGGAAAGTGCAAAATTCAATATTAAACTCGACTCGACTGACTTGAAACTTGATCTTAATTATAACATTTTAAAATTTATTTTTCGTTTCATCGGAATGGTTAAACGCATGTCAAAGACGGACCAATCTGGATATTTACAGAGATTGATCTAGTTATTTACAGAGAACTTTCTCTGTGATCTATGACAGAGTCTTTCATTAGATATGAATTCTAGGGTATCTATCTGTCATAACAGATCCCAACTATGTTGCCCAAGACAAGAAAATCTTACAAAGCAAATGGCTTGCACTTAAGTACTCGATGTTAGGTCAAATGGTTTCCCTTAGTATTCCCCAAAACAAGTTGAATGAAATAATATTGTTCAAGCATGCAAATGGTGTTGACGACTGTTCCTGACTCCGTCAAGTGGTCAGTTAGAGAGAATTCTATATAACATAGGAATTAACGTGAAGCACTTGCAATTAGATATTATGCGAGAGCTATTAAAGTGCTTTGATATACAAATTATAATCGAATGGGAGAAGATGAAGATAAAGTCTCAAAGGCGAACAACTGACATTTCAAGCTCTTTACGCGCAAGTCAAAGTTGTTTCATTTCGTATTCATTTGCTACTCAAATATGTGTCGTATTAACTTCAAGCACAGCCTTAACTCGGAGAAGTTGAGCAAGAAAACACAATTAGATTTGAATTATATGACACGAATGGAAATTCTATGAAATGTTGCAGAGGCAGCTCCGACAGTCGTTGTCAAACAACTGAGATTAATTGGAGTACTAACAGGTCTATTACTATTCGCTTATATTTGTGTTTGCAACGCTTGCAGTTTTTATGATCAACTCGAAAATGGGTTCACAATGAATGCGAGTAATTAAAAACTTTTGTGCGAAATTCAATTTTCTCTTTCATTTCGCTTTTGAAATGGCGGAAATGTTGCTGCAACTGGAGCTGAAGCTGAAGCTTTAGTTGGAGTTGGAGTTGGAGTTGGAGTTGGAATTGGAGCCGTAGCTGTAGTTGGAGTTTTAGCTTTAGCTGTAGCTGAACCTTTACCAGCTTACTGGCAACGGACTGGCTCTCATCTGCTAGAAAATTTTAAGCTTGTGTCAACAGCAGAAGCAGCAGCAGCAACAGCAGGAGTAGCAGCAGCAGGAGTAGCAGGAGCAGCAGCAGGAAGCGTTCGCATTGTTTTCTTGGCTGTCAACTCTGCCAGGGTTGTCGCACTTTGTAAATAACGTTGAACGAATGAAATGGCTGCAATGTAATAAGCGTAACAGAACGTAACACACTAAGCCATATAGCTATCTATGCTATGTATGTGTGTGTGTGTGTTTGTGTGCTATGCCAATGTGTGTGTGTGACATGCCTGTGTGTGCAATTAATTTCGATTAAATGCCATCTAATGCATATTTTGCGAATTGCTGTAAAGCAATGGAACATCCACACCTATGCAATAGACCATCTACAATTGGCCAAATCTATAATTGGGCCGTTAGAGAAGACAGTTGGACAAATTTAAGCAGCTTAAGTGCGATATATGCATATAAATATATATATATATGTCCAGCTCTAAGGCTGTGCCAACGAAGCTCCAAACCCATCAGAGACATTAAATGTATATATATGTATGTGTGTGTTTGTCTATGTTAGTGTGTGTGTGTCCGAACTAAGCACAGCTATGGCACGCACACACATTGTCTCTGCTAAGCAAATACAATATATATTTATCATAATATGTGGCACACACACACACACACAGGCACAACATTTACTTGCCTTACTTGTATGTCAATAAGTAGCCCTTTTGCTTATTTCTTAAAGTATTTGCTTTTTCCTTCGCAACTAAACGAAATGCAAATTGAATTGCAAGAAATTATTGATATTTAAGACAGGACTAGTAATAGAGCATATTGTATGCAAGAGTGCCAACTTTACTTGAGCAATAAACTCAAAGAAAATCTCTTTAAAGGAACCATTAAGAGCGAAATTATATTGCAATCAAATTGAGTTTCTTTCTATAAGAAACTTCGAATGATTGCTGAAGCCAGAGAAGACAGATCAGCTTAAAGAGAATATTGATTCTATTCTATAAAATTCAAGACATCTTACTCTATATTATATAGTAAATGTTCATATTAAGCTATCATAATTTGCTAATTGTAATAAAGGAAAAAATTGAAAATATAATAATAATAAAAAAATAACATTAAGAAATGGAATTGTATGCATATATAACATATATTATACATGTATAACTGTGCTATATTTTATATGTTTTAGTATTGATCTTAATATATGTATTTTCATAGAATTGTACGTAGACGAATTATGAAATACATTATTCGTGTTTGTTTTTAGATAAATATACATTTTAATAGCAGGATATTGTAAATTAATAAGGTAACAAAAATTTAATGATATGGATTTTATTGAAAATCAAAATCAACAAAATGAATAAAAAAATAAATATATATATATTATATATTATATATTATATATTATATATTATATATTATATATTATATATTATATATTATATATTATATATTATATATTATAGACATGGAATGTCATCGGAGTTATTTCCTCATTTTTCAGAGCAAACAGAATTTATATTGATGTACAGATGTCTCTCTCTCTCTCTCTCTCTCTCTCTCTCTCTCTCTCTCTCTCCTCTCTCCTCTCTCCTCTCTCTCTCTCATCTCTCTCTCCTCTCTCTCTCTCTCTCTCTCTCTTACTCTGTATTTCTGAGTTGTTGACGCGACTGGTCGTTAACATTTTTAACAAATTTTCAAACTGATATGACAACAGCCGAGATGGAATTCCTGCCATGCTGCAGCATGCCGCAGTGGGCTGCAAGGCTAATTTAACTTTGCCTTTGAAGCCTTGTTGAAAAGTTTGAAATGCCAAGTGTTAAATGCCAGCGCAAATGCATGAAATGTGATGCCGAGAGAGACAGGAAGAGAGAGAGAGAGAGATAGCCGAGGTTACCTGCTCAGAGCGAGGCCGGCATGCACTCTCCTCTCATAAATTCTGCTGCAACTTAATTACAAGCATTTAATACGCTTCCAGTGCCAGTGCAATAAAAAATTCGATAAAATATATAAATTTGCAAATTTGCTGCTGTTGCTGCTGCTGCTGCTGCTGCTGCTGCTGCTACTGTTGCTGCTGCTGCTGCTGCTGCTGCACCTGGTTGTTCATGCAAATACCCTGCACACACACACGCACACACACACACACACGCAGACACATACAGCCAGAGGCCGAAATAACGGTGCAGCTGGCGGCAGGCGTCGCCATTTTGTTGTGCCATTTTATAATAATTTTTTTTGTTCTTCTTTGTTCTTTGAGCTCTCTTTTTGGTTTTTGGCTTGCACAAAGCGAACACTGCAAAAGTTGGTAAAAGCGCGCCATTGAAGGCATTTGCGTACTTCTGTGGGATTCAATTAATTTGCTCGCTGCTGGGCTATGCTCGATAAATAAATGCATTATGAACTGCAAATGAAATGTCATCGATGGCCAATGCGCACAGACAGAAGCACATTGCGGGAGGGTCGCCTAGAGGAGGGGAATCACAGGCATCACAGGTGCACTGCATATTGCATTGCAATGGCAATTGGAAGCCAGGCGCACTTGCAAAAAACAAAAACTGAATCTCCTATTAGATGTGGCTCGTTGCGCCATCGCATATTAAACTGATGCGACAATAATGCCAAATGCAATCAGTTTTTTGTGGCAGTGCAGTCGCTTCGAAGGGCCGCAAGAAAAGGTGCAATAAAAAAAATTAACATGCCAGCTAGCAAAATCGATTTAATTCCGTTTGGCACAAATATTTGCTCAGCCAAAGGGAATAATATAAAACTTTATATTTGTTGCATGCGGCATATGGCATGTGGCATGCGGTAAGCGCCAAGCAGCTTATTGCATTGCAATTGTGGGCCAATTCTATTGTATTCGAAATGGCAATGAAGTAGGGTCTCGGGAAATAATCGTGCATCAAGTGAAACCCTCTACAAACCCACAGCACAGTCCACTAGCAGCCATAACAATATTCTATTAACTCAAGAGGGAGAGCGAAAGAGAGAGAGAGAGAGAGAGAGAGAGAGAGAGAGAGCTTCTGCTCCTGCTCCAGCTAATAACTGTCATAAAATTCATTCAATCAATCTTTGTAATATTTTATATTAAATTATAGCTAAAAGTTGAACTAGTGTGGAGCAAAGCCGGATTACATTTGTATAAATATGTATTATATATAAGTACTATATCTATATATGTATATGCATATGCATATGCACAGCAAAATGAAACGAAATGTAATCCTTGAATAGAACATTTCAATGAAATTAGGAAAACCTGTTGAACTCGACCAAATTTTAGAAATATTTTAGAAAATTATATTACGCCCATGCATCATGAATAATATTTAAATAACTGTCTTTTATAATGATATTGTAATGTAATATTTCGAATTGAATGGAAGAGTATATTCAATGGGTATTCAATACAGTTCAATTTTGTTCAGCTTGTCGTCTGCTGTTGCCCTGGCATTTGCAGCTGTGAGGCATATAAAAAGTCATTCTTGGCTTAGTCGAATCTTAGAATTTAGTGTCCAGTCCTTGAGAGCGAGGAGAGAGAGACAAAGATATCGACAATAGAAAGAGAGAGAGAGAAAGACACAGTGATATCTATTGCTGAATGTAGTTCTTTATTCAGCTAGCTCAGAGAGAGATAGAGATAGAGACCTATTCCTCTCGGACAGAATCTTTATGATTGTTAATAGTAAACGAAGAAAGAAATTGACTATAAATCAATCTATAACAGAGCTTAAGTTACAATAGGATAGGATTAACATCCATATTTGGATGAGGTTAAGGATCCATCTAATATCGGTTGGATGAGCTTTCTCACAGGCATCTCTTTGAGGTCAACTGTTGTGGTGGCTCACTCAAATGAGTTGGCAAGATTGAAGCAACTGAATAACACGTTGCAGGCACGCAAAATACGTAATCCACAACACATTTGAGGCATGCAAATATGATTGTGAGAGTAAACGTATAGGCTCATGGGATATGAAATTAGGCTAATATAGACTATCTGTGTAGTATTTATTAAATGTAAAATGGCTGATCAAACTGACACACACATAATATACATACATAAATATATATTTAGAGAAAGAGAGATATTCCTATCCATATTTCTATTAGCCAATGAGATCTGAGGTATTTCAGCTCAAGTTTTTTAAACTGCTTCACTTGACTAAGTCATTAAAATAGTCTAAAATATATCGTGTTGCTTAAATTGAATGAGAACTCTAAAATTCTACATTAAATATTAAAAGAAAACATTCAAAAATAAAAAATATATAATAATTTATTTTTAATTTACAAATCGAGCTCTTAGAAAGTATGCTAGAAAGGTTGATCTATTAAAATGATAGTGTCTATGAAATTTTAGCTGAATGTTAGAAAAAGTGATTCGAAAACGATTCAGAAACGATTAGGAAGCGATTATCTAAAAAACGTATCTAAAAGAATATCTCCCAATAAACTTACAAAGAATAAACTTTAAAAATCTGTAATATATATATATTAAATAAATGAGTAATCAGTTCTTGAGATTGCAAAGCTAAGCCTATAGAGACCATATAAGTAGGATAATAATTCCTTGTGCATATTGTTTGTATCTGTAATATCAGTCTAGTCTATCCTTTATGATTGTGAAGCTCACCTTTTCAGTGTACATATCTCGTCAAGCAAAGTAATCTACCTTTCATATCGATCTTTATAAGGTTTTTTACAAAATTGAAAAAATAAATAGAAATTAGTTACCTATTAGAGAAATATTAGTTTAAACTATGTAAATTAAATAATAATTGAAAATGAAAGGCATTACTAAGGTATCTTTCCCGCTCTCTCTTTCTCTTCCTCTCAATAAAAATCACATCTATGTAAAGTTGCATATATCCCATTATAACATTTCGGCTCTGATTCACTTGCTACTAAATAGATAGAAATAGACTTTGAGACTCTCACTGCCACAAAGAGTATATACTTAAATATACACAAATGTAACTTTAGTTATATATATATATACATATGTGTATGCATATGTGTGTGTGTATTTCCATATGCATAGACACATTCTATTGTTGGCCCTAATCAAAAGCTCGTTATTAAAGTTGATGAACGTTTGTGCTCGGCACCGATGTCTCACTAGATATACTGTCATATGTCAGTGTCCGTGTGTGTGTGTGTGTGTGTGTAATTAATTATTTAATAAACAATTAACTGTTACTCACAAATGGCGACAGGCGCTGCAAAGCACCGTTAGAATGCAACATGAGTGCGCATATTACGTATACGCATCATGAAACGTGACAGGAATATACGCGTATATGAAGTGAAGCTTATGAATGGTAGCCCTGTCTACATGTCTCCTTCTCTCTCTTACTCTCTCTCTCTCTCTCTCTCTCTCTCTCTCTCTCTCTCTCTCTCACTCTGATCTCAATGATGCCCCGCCTTAACAGCAGCCGCCCCCGGCGCACCTCTTATGTCATCAGACCTGGTCACATGACAGTTTTATCGACTGTGTTCAATGCAATTACAAGTTTAAAATAAAAAATAATAAAATAGCCACCCGAGTCCATGAAATGTGATTTTGCATTGAGCACATGACATGACGCATCCCAGACGCATATATGTATACATACATATATATAATCATATACATATACATACATACATATATTCATATATATATTGTAGGTAAGCTTGCTTGTCGCCACTTAAACATTTATAAGGCCTGATTGTTGCTCAGCTTACGAGCAGGAAATCATATTATTGTCTATGCAAATAAATATTTATATGTATATATATATAACTATATCTATATATATATAAGCAATAACTGAACAAGAATACAGCTAACATTTTGATAGGGAAAACCGATGTGCGCTTATCGAATTGAATCTCGTAATTAGCCAATTTGCAGCTAAAGCAGAAATACAAATTATTTTGCCAAAAAAAAAAACAACTCACACACACACACACACGCACACACACACGCATACGCACACGCACACGCACACTCTCTCAATTTAAGCGACAATTGTCGCGCGTTGCGTATACGCCACATAATCCACGGCTCAATTTATGCCAATTGGCATCAAATGTTATTCACTTAAAAGACGCGCAAACAATGAGAATCAGTAATTAATTCGCTTAATACACACTTTTCCACGTTCAGAAGCGAATTGCTGGCATTGACTTTTGCAGCGGCAGACAGAGCAATGATAATACAAATGATAATAAACAACATAGTAATGATAAAAAGAATAGTAATAAGAATTTTAAAAAATAATAATACTGATGATAATAATAATTCTAATAGTAATAATGTAAATAGTCACAATACTAATAATAATAATAATAAGATAGCAGGTTGAAGCGTCCTTTTATCTGACACAAATGCTCTCCGGCCATGAATACTTTCGAGAATACCTAAATAAGATGGGAAAATCTACCGAATCCAGCTGAAACACAATGGATGACGCAGAACTCACCTTCTTTGACTGCGAAGAGAGAACCGCCTTGGTAGACTCTGTTGGCAAAGTCAAAGTCAAAGTAAAGACAATAAATAGTGCGGAAAATGAGCAGTCAATAAGTTCTGCGGCGGAAGAAGTATCACCTGGACCCACAGAGAGAGTAACGCTCAGATAGAGCATATTTGAGAGCGATATAGCTCCTGGTTCCAAGGTGGAACAGAAGAAGAGGATTTTTTAGTTGGTAAGCTGTCACCAGCCAGAGTGAAAGCAATAATATTAACAATAATAATGATGATAATAATAAGAATTCTTCAGCTCGTTCAATCACTTAGGGAAGCTCAAGTAGATGAGCTCTGCTCGACCATTAAACATTTAATAAAAATACATGTTAAAAAAAGGACTAATTACTCCAAGTCTTGGCTAGAAGACGCAGCCAAATCACTTTTTATTATTCTCTATCTAAAGCTGTATGGAATACCTAGCAGACCTTGCTGTCGTTGCTTGGAAATGCAAGTTTCAAGTCTAATAAACTTGCTTAAGCTTCAGCTTTAGCTTAAGCTCTTTGACCTTAGGCAAGAAATCGTCGTCATTGGAAAGAAAAAAAACGCATTGAGTTGAGTTAAACTAACTAGCATAAGAATGTCATTTGATCAAATGCCTTCCTTCTACAACAACAATAATTGGCTGACTGCAATGGAAATGTCTTGAGTAAAGTCAGCTGAAAAACTCTCATGCAACAAATATCTCACACACAGCTCTCTCTCACACTTTCTCACTCTCTCTTTTCTTCTTCTTCTTAAGAAAGACTTGAGAGTGCATCTCAAATGAAATGTTTACAACAGACCCCATGTATAAATGACTACAGGGTATCTCCTAGCCGAATGCTGCCCTGCATTCCTAACACATTCATACTTGTTTTCTCTGTGCTGTGTGTGTGTGTGTGAGTTGATCTCGTGGTGCATGTGATTATTGTTGTTTTGATGTTGTTGTTGCTGTTGCTGCTGTTGGTTGGCGGCTGTCGCAGCTTAAAACGGTGATCGCCGGTGCCAGGCACCGAGTGCTGAACGAGAAGCAAAAAAAGCACAAATAAAATGAAATAAAAAACGCAACAATAACAGAAAGAGGGAAAAAATAACGAAAAACAGCAACAACAATACACACAGAGAGTGAGAGGGAGAGAGAGAGAGAGAGCGGGCGCGCACACAAAGAGGCAATAAAGAAACGCCGACAACAACAACAACAACAATGAGAAAATATTGTTTATAGCAAGCGAGCAGCAACAACAACAATGCGACGAACTAAAGCAAGAAAATACCTTGCCGATCAAGCACGAGACAGCTCAAGGGAGTGCAGGAAAATACAGACCGCAAGCGAGAGAGCAAGCAACACACGGAGAGAGAGAGAGCGCGATATGCCATGTGATCGGCCGAGGCAAAGAGCGAGAGAGAGAGAGAGAGAGAGAGGGAAAAAAGGCCGACAGACCAGTCGCGACCTATGGCTGTTATTACCGGCATCGCACGCCTTCCGAGCAGCTAACCCCCGAGTGCCCCCCAACACGCCTCTGCGCTCCACATGCCACACAACCTTAGCTTAAAATGCCACCCACCCCTCTCCCATGCCTGGCTCCTCCACAAGCATATCATCAACGAACCGAATCGTCGCTACAAACAGCGACTAACGATACGCAACGCAAATGGAGACGAAACAAACAAACAAGCAACAACAACAACAACCGGCCGGCTAGCCAGAGTCAAGCAATCGGTCAAAGGAGGCGGGCGGGTGCGGAGGCGGGGCAGCAGAGGCAGCAGCAGGGAGCCAACCAAGCGCAAAACGCAGCGTCGCTGCTGACGTTAACAGTGATGTCAGCAGCAACAGCAATGACGTCAACAGCGACTGCGGCAGCGACTGCAGCAGCAAAAGCAGCGCTGCCCCAAAAGTGAGCGGCATGTGGATGCCAACTTGTTGTGTGTGCGTGTGTATGAGTGTGTGTAAGTGTGGAACTTGCTACAAGTTGTTGCTGTTGTTGCTGTTGCTGCTGTTGTTGCTGTTGTTGCTGTTGCTGCTGAAAATGCAGTTAAAACTGGTTTCGGTCGCCTCGTCGCATTGTAATTTGCGACGCTGTTGACACAGGTAATCTAATAGGCAAAGCCACTCAGACTCAAACTTAGTCGCAGACGCAGGCTCTCTGCCTCTAGCTGCCAGCCCAGGCAATTGCAACTGCAACTGCAATTGTTGCTCACTGTCAAGTTTTGGCTGCATTTGCCGTTTCACTCGCATCGGTCACGCAGCTAATTCGTTATTGAATTTACCTGAATAGATCATATATTCCTGGCTGAGCTGAGAATCATATCCGCTATCTAAGATCCCCATGATCTCAAATTTTATTTACAAGTTTCACTAATTGTTTTTCAAGCATAAGCCAGCTGGGCTTGGTCAATAGCAAATTGAATATTTCGTTTTTGCATACAATTTTTTATTTTTATTTATTTTTATTATTTTTTTTTTTGCTGCATCCACAAAATTGATTGTGCTGTCGGAAAGGTTATCCTCTTTTGGTGCTGTCAGAAAACTTGTCTCAGATGTAGATTTATGAACGTCTTCACTGAGATTACGTCACGAGCAGGCAATGTGAGATACTTGTTTGCCATAGTCCTGCCTTTGACTCTGGAATGATCTTATTCAAGCATTTTCTGTATGCTGTATGAGACTTGAGCGATAATTGGAGACATCATGATCCTCATCTCTTATTAGAGAACTATCTAGATCGAACTAGTTTGTTGTGTTTGCATAAGTTTTCTAGATCTTTCTTGATCAGAGTTACCTAGAACTCTAGGTACACTTTGTGGGAATTCATTTGGCTTATCTTCGTATTATCTAAGAATTATATATTTCATAGAGTTCATACCATTATTATTTATAGTAATCTATGAACTCTCTTTCACTGGTTACATATGGGTATCATTATAATTATATTCCTATTCGAAACAAAGTTTCCACACCAAAGAGAGTTTTAAGAAACCTCGAAAATGTATCACTTATCTCTCTCTCTCTGTCGATCTGTCTCACTCTCTATCTGTTCCCTCTCTCTCACTCATTCTCACTCTCTTTCAGTCTGTATTCTAATGTTATTCCACATTAAAGAGAGTTTTTACAAACATCGAGAACATATCACTCACTTTCTCTCTCCCTCTCTCTCTGTGTATCTCTGTCACTCTCTATATCTCTTCCTTCCCCTCTTTCTCACTCACTCTTTCACCCTTTCACCCACTCTCTCTCTCTCTCTCTCTCTCTCTCTCTCTCTCTTTCTCGCTCTCTATCTCTCTCTATTCTAATCCAATTCTTAAATAATACAGACAACCATTTATTGTATGCCTTTCAGACACATTTTCTAGATTAATATGTGGCTTTTTCCATATGCCAGAGGCGTATGCATTACAGTTACTCGAGCAATTGCCTTCGGTGACAACTGCTCAGCTCCGACTGCCGCGCGCTCTGAAATGGGCCAAGTCAAGCCAAGCCAAGTCAAGCCACTTCTAACTAATTTCGCCCACTCGTTTCACAGAGTCTTAAAGAACTGCTGCATGAATATGGGTCCAACAACGTGTATGTGTGTGTGTGTGTGTGTGTGTGTGTGTATTTGAGTAGCATGCAACCGCAGCGAAAGCCGAGCTCAAAGCTCTCATAAAAGTTGTTGGCTCGGTCAAAGTATTAGCAAAGTTATTTGCCCGCAACGGGCAGCCGCAAAAGCAGCATCAACAGCAACACACACACACACACACACACACGCATACCCACACACTCTCTCACACACACACACACACGTCGAAATACTGCAATTAACTTTGCGGTCACCAGGCGTACAGCCTAACCACCCACTGGCCATTGCCTTTGTGTCTCTGCATTCGTGCTTCTGCTGCAGTAGAAGAAGCAGCCAAAGTAGCAGCAATGTTGCTGCTGCCGCTGCTGCAGTTGCTGCGGTTGCAATTGCAACTGCAATTGCAATTGCTGCTGCATCTGCTGCTGCCATCGGCAGCAACGGCGACTGTGATTAAAAGGCCAAACAACAAACGAAAGAGCATTCAAAGTTTTACCTAGATATCTGTGAGCAATGTAAGTGTGTGAGTGTGTGTGTATGTATGCATGTATGCATACATCATGCATAGTATGCATTGCATACCTATGTGTGTGTGTGTGGGTGTGTCTCTGTTGCGTGCCATTGCTCGCCACCCACAATCGAGTCGTCTTTCTCACTTCATCGAAGCGTGTCGAACTTTCTTCAATCTGTAAAGTGACTGACTGTCTGTCAGATTAGCTGAATGCCACACTGACTGACTGACTGACTGGCTGATTGATTGATTGACTGACATATTGCAGAGCTATCTGATTGATAGGCTTAACTAATTGACTGATCAGTCAGTGCGCCGGTTTGACTAACTACTTGAATGATGGGCTCACTGTATCTGACTGATGCAATCAATGGTTGATTGATTGATTGAATTACTGTCCTAGTGCTTGACTAACATGTGAGCTGATTGACTGATTGAAGTACCTTCGAGAATGTTTGATCAACAGGTTGACTGTACGACAAACTAGAATAAAGTCTGGCTAATGTCAGACAACTGCAAAGATCTGGACCATCTATTCTCTGTGACAATCCAACTGACTGACTGATGGATTGGACTGATTGATTCGATATGCCAATATCTACTCTCTGCGACATTCTGACTGACTGCATGATACGCGGAGTGACTTATTTATTGACTTTTTGTTGATTGCTATTCCAAGATAGATTCCTTGATAGGCTGAATACTGATTCGAAGGTAAACGGATTCTCCAACTGATTTACTGCTAAGCTAACTGATTGACTATCAGGCTGACTGATATACACATCCCTAAAGTTTTCTTGGGCAATCCCTTGTTGAGAGAGCTAGAATAAATTATGAACTTTCAGCTCAAATTGTATTACTTTGTTAATTGAATACATTTAAATGAAGCAAAAAGATGTAATATTCAAATGAAAACGCTCAACAAAACGTTTCGTTGTTGTTCCTTCTCTAATTTTTTTTTTTATTTCTATTTGCGGCTTTTCATTGTGGTTTTCAAAATGTTAAGTAAATAGAGGTAGGGCTGAAGAAAAATAAAACTGAAAAACAAAAAAGAAAAGTCGCGTGACGCTTTGCCGCAAAAAAAAGAGAGAAAAAACTAAAAGTAGGAGAGAAAAAAAATGTTGAAGCTGGTGCGAATTAAACAAACTGCGAGCTGTGTACTCACAGCCATATATTAGAGCAGCGCAACGCCGGTTATTAACTGCTTGAACAACAATATAACAAAAGCGATTCATGGGAATGCATATTTTGGTCTTTCTCGACGGATTATGTAAGGCACGTTAGAAACATGACGACTGTGCTCGTCATAAACAAAATGTATCCGCGGAGCCACAGTCAGTCTGGCAGTCTCTCTCTCTCTCTCTCTCTCTCTCTGTCAGTCATTCAGTCAGAGATGCAGCTTCAGGTGCCGTACTGACTGTTGCCGAGCTGAATGGGTGTCAGTCTGTAACTAGCACATTGATATTGATGCGAAAAGCACAGCAGCAGCAGCAGCAGCAGCGGCAGCAGCAGCGGCAGCAGCAGTTGCATTCTCGCTACTGTCTGTCATATGGAAAACTGGAATTTGAATCCGGTTGCGTTAGCCTTCGTACCTCCGTCCGTCCGTTTGCATTTTGTCATCTGTCTCTCTCTCTCTCATTCTCTCTCTCTCTTTCTGTGTCTCTTCACTTTGGCAAATTTTGTTGTATGCTATTTATTAAATGCTATTAAAGCAATTTCTTTCCTTTAGCCTCTTTTGGCGCCAGCCACTCATGCATCAGTGTAAGCGCTAAAAAGAGACAAACAAAGAGAGAGACAGAGAGAGAGAGAGAGCTGCATTGGGCTGGGGGGTCATTGGAGTGTGTTGTCAGGTTTGTGCCAAAGCTCTGCTCAAATGTCAAAAGGTACAAACAACACACACACACACACACACACACACACACAGACACACATACATACATGTATACAGAGATATAGCAGATATGTAAGAGGAGCACAATAATAACAGCATGGAGCGCAATCAACAAATTGCATTAAATGACTTTGTGTTGCTGTTTGATTGTTGCCGTAGTAGCAGCAGAAACTTCAACAACAACAACAACAACAACAACAACTGTCAGTTGCAGAAGAGAAAAAAAGAATTGAAATGAAAAGAAAAAGAAAAAAAAAGAAACCAAAGCGAAATGGGAAGTGAGAGAAACTGCACATTGACTGGCTGTTTGTCACGCTGTTTGTCACTTGACTGCACTAGAGACAGAGAGACAAAGAGAGAGGTAGACAGGCAGAGACTCTCTGTGAGACTTATGAGCTGAACTAAGCTGAGCAATGCGAGCTTTTAATAACTAGATAAGCGATTATGACGGTCATTGCAAATCATAGGCTTAACGCCTGAGCAGATTCTGAACTTACACACACACACACACACACGCACACACACGCACACACACTTGCTTACATTAATATAGTAAGTGCCTACTATTTTAGTGAACCACTTAAAACAATTTGATCATCATTGCCACAAACACTTGTCTCACGCCAGCAAGTTCTTGCCCCTGGCCTGGCCTGGGGTAGAGCTAACGATATAGGTATGTATGTGTGGGTGTATCTATGTGTGTGTGTGTGTGTGTCTGTCGCATTGCCCAAGCCACACCCGTGTACGGCCGTACTGCCTGCCGGACTAACTGCCCGCCCGCCTGCATCAAGGGCGCGAAACACAAATCTGTGGCGCGCACATTAAACGTTTCACTTAATTAAAATCAACGACAGCAGCAACTGCAACAACAACTGCAGCACGATGCCCCTGTATGCTCACACACACACACACACACACCAACACCATCGCATGTGTGTCTGGACACTAATAGTCTGTATATGTATAGAGTAGTTAACAGGAACAACCACATATACATACATAATACACACAGACAACATCTCTACAACAGTTTTTAGTATTTTTTCTGGTTTTTTTTTTGTTTTTTTTTTTTTTTTGTCGTCATTCTCCCGCGCTCAAGCAAAGACGTGCCGTGCCGGGCGCTCGCTATGTGAATAATGACTCGAAATTGCGCTTATTAAGACTTCCTGATTCATAATTTCGGGCAGCGGCAATAGCTAGTGCATACACACACATGCACAAACACACATACATGAATTTACAGGAATTATTTTAAGGGCGAGCAACCAAAAAAAAAGTAGCAACAACAATGCAGCTAAATGGATGACTGTGAGAGAGAGTGTGTGTGTGACTATGTGTGTGTGTGTGACTATGTGTGTGTGTGTGTTAATATGAGGGTCTTCAAGTGCTCAAGCAAGAATCTTGTGCTAGTTCGAAAGATTTGAATATTGTTATACGAAATCGAAATAAACATTTATTTTATTTCAAATTATTATATATAAAATTTAAATATATATAATTTTATAATATATATTTTTTTGTTATATCTATACTGCATTGCCCTTGACGTTTGACATAATTTCTTTTAGTATTTTTTTTTTCTTTTTTTTGTCTTTCAGCATTTTATCAAAAGTTTGCGCCCGCAGCAAAACTTTATGCGGCTTAGTTTATCCCACCCTCAATTTTCAACTTTCTCTCTTTCTCTTCACTAGCCATTGTACATATAAAGCTAGCTCTCTCTGTCATTCACACACACACACACTCTCTCTCAGTGACTTTTCCTCTTTATACATATGTCGCATGTGTTAACGTGTGTGAATTGTTGTTGGTCATGCTGCGGGTGCAGATTTTCAGAGACACGATAGCGAGACTCCCTCTCCCTCAAAAAAAAAAAAAAAAAAAAGAAGTGAAATGAAGTGAGTAGGAAACTAGCTCTATTACATGGAATATATGCCATGTAGTCATCATCTTCCTTTTCTTTTTTTTGCGCTATAAGTTTTTAATATTATTAAAATGCAATTAAATAAGTTGCACATAGAGCGATATATACATATGCATGCAATAAAAGCTGGCTGGCATATGATTCACATTAGCATGCTCTATTTCGTCCTTTTGACATTTGGATTAACTAAAATTTTAGTATTTTCCATATTGTCTTCATTAGAAATCAAATTAAGAACTTTATCTTATTCTGATCAGGGCATAATAAAGACAACTGACAGCATATTCATTGTTTCAAAAATTTCCATTATTCACAGTGTTTGTTTTTCTTTTTTTGGGATGGGCGTGGCTCTTGCCAATATTATTGCCAACAATCTTTCATAAGTTATGCAAGAAACAATTTGCATACAAATTGAAAGAAGGGCAACCAAATTGATTTTACCCAACAATTTATGCACTCAAAAGAATGCCTAATTGGAAAATAGTTCCAAATTAAATTCGAATTTATCAGGTAAATATATCTAAATGATTAATATAATAGGTCCAAGTCATTGAAATGTTTATAGCTGCCAGAAGTGTGAGAGGAGTGTGGCACAGCCCATATTGTATGCCCTTATATGTCTATACACATTGCAGATTGCAAGAGTAAAATATAATAGTATAATGAATTAAATTGTGATTTGTTTAATTAAATTAAATTAAAATATTAATTTTTCATTTTATTTTTATTATATTAATTTTTTTAGCTTTTTACATCTAGCACTAAACATTCTATGAACGACCCAAGTCAAATACATTTCTCTAAAATCGTAAAAACCAAAATAATTGTTATCAATAGAGACCTGAATTGTCTTATTTTATGGTTTTAACTAAAATCGAATCGCTTTATATTATAAAGTTTCTTGACGGAAGAGTAAATATGGAGAAATACTTCGTTTAGAGTAAAAAAAACTAATGAAAAATTTAATTGTTATAGGTTGAATAATCGACTGAATATCATGGACATTATATAGTATTTGAATAAGCATTCGAGAATTAGGATCAATATTGTCATTAGTTTTCTTTAAATAATTGAAGAAGTAGTATTGGTATAAATGGCATTAGTATTAGTATAAGTATTAATATTATTCAAGTAATTGAAGAAGAAGTATTGGAAAAGGCATCTCTTTTATATATACTAGAGTATGACATATGTAAGTAGTTCAAGTTGATCAAGTTTTGCTTTCTTAGTAACTCAATCTATTATTCTGTAGTCGATAAATATCGATCAATTAATAGACCTATAACATAATAATAATAATAGGCCTAATAGAATAATATTCCATTAATTCAGCAATTCGCTCAACACTTTTATTATAAATATTTATCCTTAAGAAGCTCAAGTATCTCGATAAATCATTATATTATTACTTAAGCGCTAAAATATCGATAAATTATTAGAAACATAACATTATGCATTCAACAATTCACACATTTTAGTAAAATATATGTTTGAATAAATCAACTTTTATATATTCAAGCAGATATAAATCCAAATAAGATAATATTTTTTAAAATGTTTTTATATTTAAAATAAAATAAATAAAAACTCTTGTAAAACTCACCTGGATTATTGCGAAGACGCGCCTCGCCGAGCAGCGATGCTGCTGCTGGTGCTGGAAGGAAGCTATCCAAGTTGTTTAGGGCCACGATGGCCAGTGCTAGGATCAGGATCATTTGGGTGCAGCGGCTTTTGCTGCTGCTCTTGCTGCTGCTGTTGCTGCTGCAGTTGCTGTTGGTTCTATATGAGCTCAGCTGTTGTATGTGTTGTTGTTTTCTGCTTAACGTTGTTGTTGTTGTTGTTGTCGCTTTCGTTGTCGCTGTTGTTGTTAGCAGTGTTGGTGGCGGCCATCGAGAACGCTTCTTGGCATTGTTGGGAGGTTTGCGGCCGCATCCGAATCCAATGCCCACGGGCGTCGGATTCATTTTGGCGTTGTCTTTGGCCACTTGTCAGTTGGTTGTCTCAATTTGCTTAGACTTTGTTCTTTATATATTTCTGTGTGTGTTTGTCTTGATACTTTTTGTTTAATTTATATTAACTTTTCTTTGGCTCTGTTTTTCTTTTCTTTTCTTTTCTTTTCTTTTCCTTTCTTTTCTTTTAGCTGTCGTGCGCACTTTCTAACACTGCACTTGGCTGCTGTTGTTGCACTCTTTCTATTGAAAACGATATATATATATTTATATATATTAATACATGTAAATACTTTCGATTATAATGCCGCTGCGACGACGATCAATTAAAAAAGCAATTAACGATGCTTAAATGCAGTTTATGTGCATATATACATACATATATGTATGTTTAAGTATTGATATAAATTAATTTAAAGCAGTTCAATCAGTTTTCTCTTTTATGCAGATACGCAGAAATATATACATATATGTACTATATAGTATATACATATATGTATATGTGTATCAGATATCTTTGCGCTCTACTGCAACTGCCTGCGCTTCTCTCTAGAGTCCAACAATTTGCCCTTACTCCTCCTACTCTCTCTCTCTCTCTTTCTCTCTCTTACACTTTCTCGCCAATTCTTATACGCTCTCGTCCCCCTCTATCCCCCACTCTCTCTCTCTCTCGCGCCCACTCTCTTTTGTCGTTTTTAACACTTTTTACAATAATTGAAAAACTTTTTGCCGTTTTATGTGAACTTTTGCCGTCGACTTTGCGGGCGGCAACGTCGTCAACTTTTTTTTTTTATCAGCACTCAAAAATTAAAATTAATATTGCACTTTATGTATGTATATGTATGTCTGTGTGTGGCAGACAGAGAGACCCAGGGAGCTAGGCAGCGAGAGCGAGAGAGAGAGAGAGAGAGAGAGTGAAAGCAAAACCAAAAAGATTATGCGTTGCATTATTGTTGTGGCTGCTGTAAATCCATTACAATTGAAGTTTGTCCGCAATATCTGGAATGAGAAAATTAAAATAATACTTAGATTAATTAAAGCTCAAATTGAGTGCGATTAAGATGTAAATTACATGGTATTTAATACAAATATATATGTATATATGTACATATATGTATATGTATTGAAATTTATGTTGCCATCGAAATGGATAAAAAACGAACTTTTGACCTTTAGCTGTGGAAAACGAGATTCATTCAAATCATTTGATTTATGTTCACGTGCTCAGATAATGTTAGTCAACTGAAGAGATTAGATTAACGATATAATATATACCCTGTAATATGCTAAGAGATAGAGATAGAGATAGAGATAGAGATAGAGATAGAGATAGAGATAGAGATAGAGATAGAGATAGAGATAGGATTAGAGATAGAGATAGCGATAGATGATAGAGATAGAGAGGATAGAGGATAGAGATAGAGATAGAGATAGATAGAGATTAGAGATTAGAGATAGAGATAGAGATAGAGATAGAGATAGAGATAGAGATAGAGATAGAGATAGAGATAGAGATAGAGATAGAGATAGAGATAGAGATAGAGATAGAGATAGAGATAGAGATAGAGATAGAGATAGAGATAGAGATAGAGATAGAGATAGAGATAGAGATAGAGATAGAGATAGAGATAGAGATAGAGATAGAGATAGAGATAGAGATAGAGATAGAGATAGAGATAGAGATAGAGATAGAGATAGAGATAGAGATAGAGATAGAGATAGAGATAGAGATAGAGATAGAGATAGAGATAGAGATAGAGATAGAGATAGAGATAGAGATAGAGATAGAGATAGAGGATAGAGATAGAGATAGAGATAGAGATAGAGATAGAGATAGAGATAGAGATAGAGATAGAGATAGAGATAGAGATAGAGATAGAGATAGAGATAGAGATAGAGATAGAGATAGAGATAGAAATAGATACGATATCTACTCTATATACATTCATACGTCTTCCTACTATATAGAGTATGTAAAAGTCGTTCATTAGTTTATCTACCAAGTATAGTTATGCATACATATACACACCCACCCACACATACACATACATGCATGCATGCCCAAAATTCATGCTCATTCTTGTCCATTATCTCAGCATTAGGCATAACACAATGGGGCAGTAATAAATGACGTATTTATTTAACAAAAGTGCCTCCGCTTAGGAATCACCGCAATCAAAAACGTCGAAGAGGAAGAAGAGGAAGATGACGACGGTAAAAAAAGATAGAACATTGTAAAGATTCCGTTAAATTAAAGCACAAATGAAATGCACGCAGCGAACGCAACGCAACGAAAGCGAAAATCAAAATAATAATAATGTATTAAAAAAAATGAGCTACAATAAGATACAAAAGCAGCTAAAGATCATAATAAATGGCGGCATTCGCCACTCGACGAGCCAGCGAAGAGACCAGGGCCCTCCAGCTACCCTCCCACCATCTGAAGGGGAAGGTGGATGGGCTGCGTACAGCACCTTCAAGTGGAAAATAGGCCCACAAAGAAGCCACAAAATAACAGCAGCAGGCAGAATCAACTTTCAACTGTAGACTCTGTGGTGGGCAACAGCAACAACAGCAATAGCAACAACAATGGGAGCAAGAGGAAGAGGCGACGAATGGTCGCAAAGAGGGCGCAATGCAGTGGGAATAGGGACGCAACAACAAACGGATGTCGGGGCCAGGCCGACCGACGGACCCAGCCGACCGACCCGAGCGAATGTCGACAACGATGTCGTCAACAACAACAGCAACAACAACAACAACAACGACAGCAACAACAGTAACACAAAAGAAATTGCTAATGTGCGCAAATAACGGCAAATGGCGCAAATAGAAACACGCACGCACACATACGCATCTATTGTGTTCTCGCTCTCGCTTGCACCAACAGCAGCATTTCCCTGTCGCCATTGCTCTTTCTATCTTCCTCTTCTTCTTCTTCTTCCTCTTCTTCTTTTTCTCTTCTTTTTTCTTCGTGCGCCTTCAGCTTAAAAGACAATTGAAATTGAAAATCAGTGAAAACCTGTTTTCGCACACGTAAAATCAACACGCACGCAGCCGTTAGCTTTCGGGGCGTCCGATGAGAGCAAGCAAGCAGTTAGCAAGTAAGAGTGTTCTAATAGCGGATGTGCTCGACTTGAAGATACTCAGTAATAGTAAGTTTTAGGAATTTACTATTCTATACACATTTTTCTACACAACACAGCTAAATACAAATTTTTCCAGGACTTAAGGCAAGCTGTAAGGAGTAAAAGTGTTCTAATAGCAGATGTGCTCGACTTGAAGATACCCAGTACTGGAATATTTCGTTCTTTCTTCAGCACTTCTTAGGGCAACTGGATAAATATGGCATCACTTCAGCTAAATATCAAATTTTCAGGGCTTAAGCATATAGTGCAAGGCGTTTCAACTAAGCGAGTTCTACTTCTTCGACTTGAAGATACCCAGTACTTGAATATTGTAGGTATTCACTAATCTATACACACTATTCTATACAACACAGTCAAATACAAATTATCCAGAGCTTCATTTCATTTGTGAGGCAAGCTGTAGAAAGTAAGAGTGTTAGACTTGAAGATACCCAGTACTGGAATATTTTCTTCTTTCTTCAGCACTTCTTAGGCAAACCTCTATAGGGCAACTGGATAAATATGGCATAAATACAGTTAAATACAAATTTTACAGGCCAAGTAGTTACAACTAAGAGTGTTTTAATAGACAATTTGCTCGATTCGAAGATACCCGGTAATTTCTTAATTTTTAATCAATTACTATTATATATTTGATAAAATTGATTTCAACACATCTCTACAGAGTAGTTAGGTAATTTGATCAACAATACATTTAACTAAAAGATGTCCACAATTTAGATAAGTTAAGGAAACATACCCGACTCGAAGATACCCGCTACTGCACTATATGAAGCATTTATTATTCCATATATTTGACTTATATAACTAGTTGAATAAATACAATGTCGACAACTCATTTAAATAAAAATTGTTCAAGGCCAACACTTAAAAGTAAGGAGTGAGTGAGCCTTGCATATTCCCGCATTACATCTTGGTATTATTTGTGTCAAAATTTCGCGTGAAACTGTAAGTGCTTGATCTCACATAATTCTAATATCCGAGGCATGCCTAGTCAGTGCCCACGCTGGCGGATGCGCGGATATGCGAGTACGTGCGAAAAGCGCGAAGCACTGCAGAATCGCTTGACGCACCTGTCCGTTGCCATTGGGGGGCCACGGAAGCGGGCAGCGAAATTGGTATCGCTTGGCGTTTTGGATGTCAGCACGGCTGGAAATTGAAATTTCAAGCCAAGGGGTGTGGCGAGAGCCAATCACGCGCCTATCTTTATGCCGGTCTTAGATGCTAGCATTACCCACCCCCCACCCCCCTCACGTCACTACTCAATTTCCTCCCCCTAAAAATAATTTCGAGCTGGATTTATTGTGCACCTCTCAAAGCCGCGCTAATGTGTGCGCTGAAAAGCGAGGGTACGTGGTGCCGAACCACCTTATAGGGGCGGGTTGATGTTGTGTTTGCTTGGTGGTGGCATTATTTTATTCTTCTTCTACCTCTTCTTGTTCTTCTTCTTATTCTTCTACTCGTTTTGATGCCAAAACACCATCCAAAGTGTCGGCCAATTTGCCAAGCTGCCGTTGACGGCATCAGGTGCGCATTATGTCAGAATGTGAATTATAATAAACAAAACGAAAAACGAAAAGCGAAACGAGCAAAAAAAAAAAAAAAAAAACAATGAAGAAGAAAAAGTGAATAGAAATAATAACATCAAATATATTTAAAAGCATGAAATTTGAATTTGCGGCATCATGGCAAAAGTATTTACAGTAAATCGCTTCGACGGGTATTGGCAGCCAAATACGTATGTGTGTATATATAATATATTTTTTGGCTTAAAATATATATAAATATATTCTTTTATATTCTTCAAGTGTATTCGAAGTCTTATTTAGCATGAAGTTGTCTAACTGTCTGTCTGCCAGCTTAGATGCAGGCTGATGTCATATCATATCAGCTGGTTAAGATCTGAGATAAACTTTGCTTGAATGCCTTATAAGATCAGTTGAAATCTGAGATGAACTCTTAGGTTATAGATATCACATATGATAAGGTAGGATACTCCATATAGATAGATCTTTGAATACATTATGTAGAAAAATACTTTTTTGTTATTATTTTGAATTATATATCTTATCTTATATTATATATCTTATCATATAATGAACTCTCTTAGCTACTCATGAAAGTCATATAATATAAGTCGAAATCTGAGATGAACTCTTATGTTATAGATAACACATGGGACACTCCATATCGTTGGGCCTTTAAATACTTTATATAGAATATGATTTCTTCTATATCATATCATATTTTATGAACTCTCTTTATAATTGTATTTGCAGGGTATTAACATATCCGGAATTAAAAGCAATTGCGCTTCGACTCAACTGTCTATATATAGATTTATATAAAGTTTTATTTACTTATTTATTTACTTGCGATCTCTCGAGTATTATGTGTTCGCAGTGTTCAAGCTTGCTGTTGAGGTCGCGTTTTAGGCTTACTCATCAACATGGCCAACGGCGAGATTGGGCCAGCAGTTGTCTTTGGCCAGTCAGCAGAATTGGCTGTCTGCTTCTTCTTTTGACCGGCTTTGCTTTGCTTTAGCCAACTTTAGCGTGCTTTCATTGTGAGCGCTGCCATTTGCGTGTGACAAATTGTACTCAAAATTCAATGGCTCAGATACATACACACATACACACACACACACACACACACACACACACACACATACATACATGTTTATTATGAATATAGGTATGCATGCAAATATATATATGTATAGGTATATGAATACATAGGTAAAGTGACTTTTTGGGGTTGCCGCATTCAACTTTTTATTGCTGCTGAGAATTTTTGTTCTTCTTTTGAATACTCTTAGAAAGAGTATAATGAGAATGAGTTGAAATATGTAACTATAAACGCATAAATATATATTGAATTAACTGAGATGATATGATAGTCATATAGCTATAACTGTTTGTATGTATAAATCTCTAGTTACTCATATAAGCAGTTTCAATAAATCCAAATTGTATATAAAAGACTGAGATAATAAAAAAGAGAAATATATTATATAGATTTAATAGATATATCAAAAGTTAGTTTGCTTCTTATGATAATCTGAGAATTACGAAGTTTCTATTAGATCACTTAATATCTTTATAGCAAAAGAATCTTTGGAATGGTTAGAAAATCTTTTCGGTTCTTTATATATCTGGATCCAGCTTTATTTTAAAACTAACTTTGAAGCTATCTCTCTTTCTTTCCGTTAGTGCCTTTTCGTTTCTATCTCTGTTTTTC
>JAUESO010000313.1:0-74302 GCA_030914385.1 Drosophila antonietae
TTTCTTTCTTCTGCCTTTGCCTTTTTTGGATTATTATTACGCTGACACTTTGGGTCTGCGCTAATGAGCACCGAAATAGAATTTTTTCCATAATTTGGCTTCTGTCTATAGGAACATTGTGCATTCGTACCAAGCACATCTCCGCCACTTCCATCTCCAGCTGCATAATTTTATGCAAATGACGTTGCTTCAGCAAACATAACCTCATTTTGGATAGCCCAGCTTCGATATGGAGCGCTTAGATGTCGCTGTTGTTTCTGGTGCCACTGCTGCTGCTGGCCATTCGGCTGCCACTTACCTCTACACTGCACTACACGTTCATGAAAAATGATTATAAGTGGGTCACAGGATATGCAAATGTTTCTGTTTCACGCTCAGCTTACGACAATGGCAGAGTGGAGCGAACTGGAGCAGAGCTGCTCCAACGGCCGCCAGAGGGCGTTGCCTAGCGGCAGGTGTTGGGCCACTCTTGAGTTATGTTCACATACATATTTATTTATATATATATTTAAATATATAGGTATAGGTATGTGTATATGTCTGCCTGAGGACTATACGTACTTGGCAGGACATTTTGCAAATGCAACTGAAAGTTTGCCAAGAAAATGGTGAAAGTTTTTTCCGCTTTAGTATTTTATAACCACCATCGCCGCCAGCTGCAAGTTGGCAGTTGCAACTTTAATTTTGCAGAGAGCACAGAGTCCAGTGGACACCAAACAGTACAGACAACAAGAGCAGAAACAACAACAAGAATGGCAACAACAACGCCTACAGTTACATTTGATTTAATTTTCTATGTCAGTTCCAAGAAGTTGCGGTAAAGCCAAACGCACAACGCATGAAAAACTAATCAAAATGGCGCTCGTCCTGGGACCCACTACACAGTACCCAGTACACAGTATCCAGCCCCCCTGTCCCTCTCTCACTACATTGACCACGTGTATCCAGCCAGCATGCCATCGGCCATTTGCTGCCTGACACATGCACATGTCCTTGCGACTCTAATCCCAGAGTGAAAGTTTATTTAGCTTTTTACCATTTCCTTGGCAAAGTCAAATAGTTTAAAATGTGTCACTAGTTTTGTCATTTGTTTACATATAAATAAATATATTTGTATATTTCTTTTTATTTTGATTTTGTTTCAGTTTTTTTTTGTTATTTAGTTTTTACTCGCATCACATAAATAAATATTATATGTTATATGTGGCGCTCAGAGCTAGAGAATTTTTCGAGTTGGATGAGTTTTATGTTTTGTGTTTTAGACATTGAAATTGAAATGTCATCAGAAAAAAAGAAAAAGAAGAAAAAAATATATATGAAAATCCTTGGCTCTGGCATGCAATTGCAAAACGAAAAAAAAAATTGTAACACAATTTATAAGAAACTTAATTGTATCGCACAACTCACAAGTATGGCTCACTAGTAAAGCAGTGTTTGTGTTGACTTCAAAGTCTTCAAGGATTATATATACATAAAATTTGATATTTTATTTGAAATATTTTTATATATAAATGAATCGAGTGTTTATTTATAAGATAGCTACAGTTGCTCAGACGAATAAAATTCAAATTAAAAATAAGTCTTTTAGTAATTTGACACGTTTTCTACAGCTAAAAAATTATCAAATGAATTAAAGCTTTGAGCTTTATGAAAAGGCTGCTTTGCACTGCTATTTCAAACATTCAATAAGTGAAATATTAAAAATCAATAAATTGTTTACTTTGCCTTACAAAATTTTGCGTCTCTCGATCAACTCATGGTTAAATAAATCAAGCCAAATTTTAATTATACAAATAATCAAACTGTTCTCAAAATAAGTGGTAAATAATTCATTTCTAATAAATCATTTCTCTCACTTTTTTGAAGTACTTAATTATTGATAGAAAATAACTTAGGCATTTTTATATATTCAAGAATTTTAGCTTTTAGCTGTCTTAAAACAAAAACCTCAAAGCTAAAGCAACCAAATGCTCAACCGCAGAGCACTGATGACCGTAAACCAAGCTGTAGTCCCAGTCCCAGCAATATTTTTGTTTTATTTTCTATTTTCTACTTCTATTTTTTTTTTTTATTTATTCTTTTTTTTTTGAGCGCTTCTTTAAGCTCCAAACATTTTGCTTAGTTTGGCAAAAACACGCAGCGACCATTTTTCATATTTTCATTTATAAATTTATTATAAAGCCAAAAGCAGCAACAGCAGTGAGAGCAACAGCTACTCTTTGCTGGTGGATGGGCTTAATAGCTACCATTTGCCCCTATTCCCGCTCCTGCTCCAGTCACTGCCTCAACTACAACTCCTGCTCATGTCCCTGCTATTGCCACACAGCTCTACCCACTCTGGTAGTACTCTTGGCTGCGGTTTAGAGCAACGGCTACTTTGGCATTTATTTTAAATTATAGTTCGCAGTAATAACTAATGCTCAAAGAGCAGTCGCTCCTGCTGCTGCTGCTGTTGCTGCCTCTGTTGTTGTCGTTGTTGTTATTCTTGTTGTTGGCTGCTGCCAGTTGGTTTGGTTGTTGTTGTCGCTGCCATGTACAGAAATTATAGACATTTCGGTCTGAGGCTAATGTGCGTGTGTGTGTGTGTTTAGTTTTTAGCCGTTTAATGACAGTATTTTCCAGCTATGCCTTACTTCTCTATGGCAGCTTGACATGAGATTCCAATCGGTTTTCATTAAATTCGTTGCAAAGTGAATGTGGATTAAACAGTTTGACAAGTCATCTGCATAATTATGAAAACCAGTTGACATTTTTACAGCCACTAATTGAAAATTCTTCAAGTCAAGCCAATGCTGTCAAACAGCTGGCAAGTTTCTCGCCGACGGCACAACACAATGCCGATCGATGTGTGTTAGTGTGTATTTGTGTGGGTTCTGTGTTGTGTGAACGTATTTTCACCATTATGGCAATCGGCCCTTTGGGGCCGCCTAATGGCCAAGCACGCCTCCCAAACACTCCCCAACACAAAACGTCAGTAAATATGAATGAGTTCCAGTTAATGAAATATTGAAATATGAATAGACAAACTCGCCATCGCACACTCCAAAGCAATCATATGTCCATCAAGCACAACTTTTTCTGTCAAAGTCGCAAGGAAATTGAACTGAGCTCAAAAGTAAAATAAGGACTAAGAAATACCCTGTATTATAGTATTAACATGAATTCAGTTAAAAAGAATTCAAATTTAGCATGAACAATTATTAATTTTACTCTAACACCCTAGATTCCCTTCAACTTATATACATAAAGACATATTTTTTGTCTACTCTATATACCTTTCTCTATATGATAGGGTAGCGGAAAAGTAGGAAAAAAAAAACGTAATGTAATCGTAAGCTTGCGGAGGAAATAAAGCCTTTACCACGAAGGGACTTTCGCCCATCAGCAAAAAAAAAGTAACCCGAAACAAACAAAAATTACAACGCTTAATTATGAAAAGTGTTTTTTTTTCTCTCTCCTCCATCAGTTCGTCGAGGAAAATGAGTAAAAATGTGGAAAACACACGAAACGAGTTAATGAGCGAAATTATAATGAAGTTTTTCGCTTCGCTGGGGCGTTCGACGAGTCGAG
This sequence comes from Drosophila antonietae, assembly GCA_030914385.1. NCBI lineage: Eukaryota > Metazoa > Arthropoda > Insecta > Diptera > Drosophilidae > Drosophila > Drosophila antonietae. Next base: position 3,571 of record JAUESO010000313.1, read on the forward strand.
TACCACGAGCCACCCTTGTGGGGCGCCAGCATGTGGGTCAGAGCTGCTCGGGTAACTGCTGCTGCTGCTGCCTGTAATGGGGCTAATCAAATATTTGACATTTGTTTTCGGGCGGCGCTGCCGTTGAGCTCAACTTGTCTACTACAAAACTCATTAGAATCGCTGTGCGTGGGCATAGTCAGAGAGCCGCTCAATGCTAGGATGGACACTCAGACGGCGCAGACAGTCAGGGTACTCAGCCGTGCAGTATGCAGCGGAATATTTCATTAAATTGCTTAACATTGCAACTGCAATCCAAGTAACCAACAGACAACAGCCAACGGCCAGCAGCCAACATCAACAGCCACATTAACAATGACGCCAACAATGCCATAAAAAAAGCTTTCCTTTGCTTTTATGATATGAGCAGCGTCGGGTCAGCAAGATATTCAAATGACCTGCGCCAAAGCGTTATAACTGTTGAAATGGAGAATAAAAAATTACGAATTGATATTGAAATGTAGCAAAAAACTGAACAATTTTGTAGTCATATTAAATTTTGGTATAAATAAGCAAAATAAACAACATTTGGCAATATCTAACATTTTCTTTTATTTCCGATTTCAAATTGAATTAATTTTTTATTAAAACTATTTACGTTAAGTTATCCATTTGATACATATATACAAATTATAAAAAATAATTTATTTTTGAGAAATTATTATGCATATTTTTTATTCCAAATTTATTGGAAAATGAGGAAACAAATTTTAAAATCATGTTTCAAAATGTTTCTAGTTTTTTGGGTTTTTATTTATTTAACCAATTGATTTTTATGTAATATTTCATATGATCTGTGTACATGATTTGAGAAAGAGCTTTTCCTGCATAAATTGTGTTGGTTAGATACTAAGTTTGAATGGTGTGGATAATAAACAAAGTAAAAAATAATTTTACTTTGTTATTGAAAGTTAAAACTTTGCTTTTAATATATTTTGTTTTATAAATAGTTACTATTAGAAATTAAAGTTGTTGTATAAAATTTGAATAGAAAGAACGATCTTTGAAAGAAACTAATATTCTTGAAGATGCCTGCTATTTCATTTTGATTGATTGATATTTTCAAAATAAGTATTTATAATATGATTTTTTATTTATTTAATAATTATCAAATAAAATAATTAATAAGTTATTACTTATTTTTAGTTTATATAATTTGGTTGTTTGAATTATACGCAGTACGCAGTGATTAAAAATTAAATAATAATAGTAAAATTTTAAGAAAACAAAGTATATTTATATATATTTCATTAAATAAATATTTAATTTTGAATCAGATAATTTTCTTATATTGGAAAGTATTGTTAGCACTTGCCAACTACCAACAGAATCAGAATATTATTTCAACTAAAATATACAAAACCTTGATTTTTAATTCGATTTTTTTCTTGAACAAATTTATATAGCTTTGGGGGACAACAATATTGTGAACTGTCTGCTAATGTACATCTGCTTTTCTATTGACTTAGATTAAGGGTCGAACAACCTTCATTAATGTTCTTGATAGACTGAATTGTAGATGCCGTGGGGAATTAAAGTGTAAACGCATGCACACAAACGAGTGGAGGAAAATGAAAAAGACAAAAACGGAAGCGGAAATGTTTAATGCGGGTTTGCTAGCACTGAGGACGATGCGTTGACGTGTCCAACTCGCCGGCTGCCCAGCTACCCGGCTGACCAATGTAAAACGTTGGCCGAGCCTAGGAACGAGACCATGTCCATGTGAGTTACGCAGTAACGAAAGCCGATAAATATTTATTTGCATGTGTGTGACTGTGTGTATCTTTGCATGTGTGTGTGTGTGTATATGTTAATTAAGAATTTGCAGCAGGCTGGCAGACGATTAAATGTGTACGAAAATGTGCCGCCTGCCACCCATTGACCCCACCGCACAATAGCCGCATGCTGTCCATTGCAATCGCTGTGCTGGACACGCAAAGGACGACCATTAGTTCCGCTGAAGGGGCAAGGGTTGGCGCCGATAATCGAATGAATTAATGTAACACGCAAATGAAATAAAATCGGCAGCGCCAGCGATTCATTTGGTAAATCTCTTAGCCTGCAGCGACTACAAAGAGAAATAAAGACACAGCACATTGTTACTGAATCTTTTATATATGCTATAGAGCAGACCTGATCCATTTTATAAAATAGTCAAACATTCCATTGCATTAGAAAACTTTTCGTAAGATAAATAAAATGGCATCGGAAATATTTATATTCTCAAAAGAACTTTATAACTCAAAAGAAACTTTAATCAGTATTTATTTATCCAACTCTCTATAAGTAGACTTTAAGCAATTTCAACTCCAAACATATTTGTATCATTTAATTTATTTAGTCTTCACTTTCTTTGACTTCTTAACAGTCGTAGCATTTTTCGGCCTTCCTTTTAACTTTTTATACAAATATTTCACGAATATTTTAAGGCTAAGCAAACTTAGAGCTATGAGGCACGTTAGCAATGCATAAATGTCCAAATTATTGATTGCTATAAAGTTCATGTGTATGAGCGGACTTTGCAAATGAGCTGCTCCATGATGCCTCAGAACATATTCAATCCAATAGAGCACATTTTGACGGGCACTCAGTGGGCGATCACGGAATAGCTGAGAAAATGCTTTCACCTTTTCTGTATATTGGGGATTCTCGAGAACTTCTTTAATGTTATCATGGAAAGGTTTCTCTTCCAGGGTCAATAAGCTCATACTTAAACCAAATCCATCCTGTACCATCTTTTCAGCATTGGCAGGCTGATCGCCAAACACTGGCAATGAAAGCATAGGTTTTCCATGATACTGAGATTCTGTTATCCCTCCTCTTCCAGCATGATTAATGAACAGTTTAATATTGGGATGGGCTAGAATATCATCTTGTGGTAGCCATTTGGAGTAGAGAATATTATCTGATTTGCCAGGCGTTTTATCAAGATCCTCCCATTTCCAGATAACTTTCTGTTTCAGCTTGGACAACACATTGAACATTTTTTGCACTGTATCCGGTTTCAAAAAAGCTCCTTTCAAATTGGAGCCCAGACTTAGAAGAATGGCTCCATCTGAAGCATTCCGTAGAAAATCAGCGATTGGCTTAGGCAAGAGATCGGGTTTTTCTTTAATTTGAATTCCTCCAACTTCAATGACTCCTGGGAAATTAGGCCGAATGGGACCTTCACTAATACCATGAGAATTGAAGAGGACAAGCGACACATTTTTGTTGAGATCTTCGTATTTTGGCATAGTGGGATCATCGCCGTAGAGTTCCCTGTAAAAAGTTAAAACTGTTTAAATATTTTGTTCTGTTTGAATTTGGTTTCTTTTCACTTACTCGTAATATTTTGCATTATCATTGTCCATAAGATACATGAATAATTTGAATACACTGAGTAATATGTAATTCTTCAGTCGTTGTCCAAAGCTCATTACTTGACCTTTGCCGACGGAAACTCCCATTGTCGGAACATAAGCTTGGGTTTGGATCTCACCCAGCATGGGATCGAATAGCTCTGATTGGAACATTGAAGTCACTATCACCACAGGTACCTTTAGCTTCTGAGCGATACCTATTTGAAAAGTATTGAAGAAATAGCCGACCATCACGAGATCGAACTTGTTATCCTTGTTCTCGTACAGATCTCGGACACGTGGATCTTTCATAACATCACGGCTCTTGTCAAACATTGCCAACAATTCCTTACGCATGCGAAATACAGCTGCAATTAGGTCAGAATTATCTCTTTCAGTCATGCCGGCTATACTAGCCTCCTTTGCTTTGTTCTCCTCCTCAGTAAGTGGCACGTATATAAGGTTTAGATTCTTGTGAGTGACATGCGGTATCAGAGATGTGATCACCGTGACATTGTGTCCATTCTCAGCTAGCACCATGGCCATTGATATTTCGACAATCAGATGCGATGGAGAGGGACAGCTGAATACAGCCAAAATGTTGGCCCCATTCGACCCATTAATAAGGAGAACCGCGAGAAACGAGGAGAGTAACGTCTTCAGATACATGTTGTCGCTTCGAATATTTGTCGTGCACTGAACTACATTAACTATGGGCAAAATATTAAATTAGGGCAGTCGAAATAAATATTGTTTAACTCACAATGACATTGCAATTATAAGCGATACGGTTGATTATCATTTAACGTATTGTAATGATTAGAGTTGATATCTGTAATCTGTAATCTGCATTCCGTTCGCATGGTTGGCGATCGTTCTTTGAAAACTAATCGTAAACATAGCATGCAGTCTGACAGACTGATAAGACAGCTGTCTGACTTAGTATAAGAAATTCTGTGAAGTAGGTACGATTGAAGGTTTTTTTTTCATTGAGGTGTTGGTGAAGTATTCAGTTCCAGCCGCAGATCTCTTTTCGAATATTCGAAATACTTCTAGATTTACATTGTTAATTAGGCATAAAGTCGCTATCATAATATAAATTTAAGTATACTAATTTTAATTTTGCCAAGTATTTAGAATTTTGTCAATCGTAACTAAATCGTATTTCTTTCTTTTGGTATGCCAAGAAATGCATGTCACATTGGCTTAGCGTATAATGAGCCTAGTAAAGTTATATAAGTCGATCGGAACAGTTTGTTTGATTGACTTATAAATAATTAATGTTCAATTTAAAATTCTTAGCTTCTAACAAAGTTTTTATTTAGATTTGTAATTATTTGATATCTATATTAAAGCAAATCTCTACCTTCGCTTCCCATTAAAAAGGGGAAAAATTTTTGTGAATAGGTAGGATTGATAGATTCCGTAAAGCATATACATTTTTGAACTAACGATGAGCTGAGTAGATTAAACAACATTAGTCTGTTCATGCATCAGTTCGTCCTCCCATATGTGAATATGTCATTATGCATACAAAATTTTCATAAATATATTCGTTTAAACTAAAGGCAGTTCCCTCTGAAAATATCATCATCAATAGCCACTGCGCAGACAGAAAACCGAATGCAGAAGTGAGTCTGTGCGTAAATGTATTTGTTACTATGGATCAATAAAATTAGCTTAGAGTCACCGGAATATCGGCGTAATTCAGGGTATCTCACAGTAGTAATTTTATTTGTTTTTATGTATTGAATTATAGTTATTTATTATTATTATATTTCAAATGCATTTCAATTTCTTTGGCTTATTAAGCATTGCATTTTCCCACTTAGCAGTAATATTTTCATACAAAGACTTAACGATTATTTTAAGGATAAACAAACACAAAGCTATGACGCAAATTAATAATGCATAAATGTCCAAATTATTGGCAGTTATAAAATTCATGTGAATGAGCGGACTCTGCAAATGAGCTGCTCCACGATGCCTCAGAACATATTCAATCCAATAGAGCACGGTTTGACGGGCACTCAGTGGGCGATCACGGAATAGCTGAGAAAATGCTTTCACCTTTTCTGTATATTGGGGATTCTCGAGAACTTCTTTAATGTTATCATGGAAAGGTTTCTCTTCCAGGGTTAATAAGCTCATACTTAAACCAAATCCGTCCTGCACCATCTTTTCAGCATTGGCAGGCTGATCGCCAAACACTGGCAATGAAAGCATAGGTTTTCCATGATACTGAGATTCTGTTATCCCTCCTCTTCCAGCATGATTAATGAACAGTTTAATATTGGGATGGGCTAGAATATCATCTTGTGGTAGCCATTTGGAGTAGAGAATATTATCTGATTTGCCAGGCGTTTTATCAAGATCCTCCCATTTCCAGATAACTTTCTGTTTCAGCTTGGACAACACACTGAACATCTTTTGTACTGTGTCGGGTTTCAAATAAGCTCCCTTAACATGAGTGCCCAGACTAAGAAGGATTGCTCCGTTTGTGGCATTCTGTAGATAGTCAGCAATTGGTTTAGGCAACGGGTCGGGTTTTTCTTTAATTTGAATTCCTCCAACTTCAATAACTCCCGGGAAATTGGGTCGAATGGGGCCTTCACTAATACCATGAGAATTGAAGAGGACAAGAGACACATTTTTGTTGAGATCTTCATATTTTGGCATAGTGGGATCATCGCCGTAGAGCTCCCTGTAAAAAGATTCTATTGCTTAAATATTTCTTTTGATATTTTTTGTGCTTTCACTTACTCGTAATATTTTGAATTATCTATATCAATTAGATTCATTATTATCTCCACCACACTGGTTATAATGTAATTTTTTAATCGTTGTGAAAAAGTCATCACTTGACCTTTTTCGTAAGAAAGAAACATTGCTGGAACATAGGATGTTGTTTGGACATTGCCAAGCATTGGGTTGAATAATATCGATGGAAACATAGACGTCGCCAACACCACGGGCACCTTCAGCTTCTGAGCGATGCCTATTTGAAAGTTGTTGAGGCAGTAGCCGACAATGACAAGATCGAACTTGTTATCCCTATTCTCGTACAGATCTCGGACGCGAGGATTTTTCATGACATTAAAGTTTATGCTATTCGCTATAAAAAGTTCTTGCCGCATATTAATCAGAGTTGTAATCATATTCGAATTATCTCTCTCTGTCATGTTGGCTACGCTAGCCTCATGTGCTGCGTGCTCCTTCCCAGTGAGTGGGATGTATATGTGGTTGACATTCCTGTGAGTGATATGGGGCTTCAGAGATGTGATCACCGTGACGTTGTGTCCATTCTCAGCCAAAACTTTGGCCATTGACATTTCAATAATCAAATGCGAAGGAGCTGGGAAACTAAATACAGCCAGAATATTTGCTCCATGCGATCTACTGAAAAGTAAAACCACTAGACACGAAATGAATAAAGTCTTGCAAGACATGTCGACGACTTGAAAATTCACTATACACTGATCTTAAGAATTTTGTGAGCTATTGGTTAAATAATATTTTTCTCAGAGTGCTAATGAGATAAATATTGAAAAAAAAAAAATTGCCCATATTTAAAGTAATACAATTCGTTCCGCTGATAATTTCAAAATTGTTTGCCCGCATACAAATCAAACTGTTCGTATCGCAGAGCAGATAAGGCTAGATCTAAATTTTTGTTTGTTTGTTTGATTTTCTGACTGTTTTACATCATTGTTCATTCGTTTATTTATTTTAAATACTGCAATGGTTTCCTTATTTTCATTCATGACCTTGCTCAATTCAAACTCGATTTTGCCTTATCGGTCAAGTCCGGCATATACCCTTATCAATGCCAATTCGCATTAGCTGTGTCTGTGTCAGCGACAGCGGTGTGAGCCTATCGCACTTTTTAATAATTAATAAATATATGTTTGTTGTCAAGGTGCTTTTAATTTGTTTCCCATATGCGAAGAGCAAGATACTCTATATGCACAGATAACAGAGATAACATTAATCAGATGTAATTGGTAAAGTTTTGGGAGGACTTGTTCAGCTATAAGAATAATAAGTTAGATTTCAGTTAGACTCCCATAACACTGTATTTAAGAGTCCAATGAAAATATTTTCTTATAGATTAATACAGGGAAACGTGCTGGTTCTGGTATCTTTGGAAATTCCCGCATTATTTTGCTGATATATCCATACGAGAGTCCACATCATACTGAATTTATTATCAATAGTTGAAAATTCTGATAAAGCAACGTTGACAATACCTCATATGCCGATATTCTATTCCAAAATGCTCTTAAAATGTATTTAGATAATCATTTAAGCATAGGAATATCTGAACATAGCCCTTATTAATTATACTTCAGGTAACTGACTCAAGATGCTATCAAATCTCATTAAAATGTTGAACTCTTATGTCGTGCCAACTCCCTTGGCAAGAACAACAAGCTGACAATACAGAGAAGTTGGTCAAGAACAAATATCTACTTCATATTGGTTAACTCAAAGCATTGAGAGGGTCTTGAGTATTCTTGAGTAACATTTTTCACGATTAGTTTTTAGTAGTTCAAATTTTATAATCATATTTATTTGACTCATATACCCAAAAACATGAAACTGGTAGGTAAGGCATAAATATTCAATTCAGTCATTAGCAAAACTTACTTTTAAGAACGAATATTTTCTAACCTAACGCCAACATATATTTATTATACAGTCGAGTCTCGATAATTCGTAATAGCAAGGGAACCGAATTTTTTACGAATTACAAAGGTTTTCGATTTACCGGGGTGTAAAAAATCAAAATAAGAATTGAAAGTGTTTTTATATTTCACGTCATTTCAACTATTTTAACTTATTAAAAATAAATAAAATACACATTTAATTCAATATTATGTATATATTTAAAAACAAAATTAAACATAAACAAAATCATATTAACGAACAATTAAGATTTAAAAAAGCTTGTAATTTTGTATTGTTTCATGGTCTTCATAATAATTTTTTATTGTGTTTACCAAGCTTCTTAAACGATTAATTGCATTAATCGGAACATTATAATATGAAAAAAAAAAAAAAAAACACTATGAGAACGTTTGCTTGACATTTTTACGAATCGTCTTCACGCTTCAAATAAAATGAGCAAACTAATCTAAGTCCAATGAGAGAACAACGAAATTTCGCACATGAAGCGACATTTCCAGCAAAATCAAGAATTACTAATTAGTAGAGGCTACGAATGAAATTACGAATTATAAGAGGTTTCGAAAAGAATCATAAGAGGCAAGATCATGGCCGACTAGGCAGAAAAATTACGAATTAACGAGGGGACCAAAATGTATGGGGTTTTTACGAATTAACGAAGTTTTTTCAAGGGACCAGCAGTTTCTTACGAATTATTGAGGTTTTCGATTTAGCGGGGTACGAATTATCGAGACTCGACTGTATATCTATCCAACATAGTTTTAAAATACTTTACTTTACCCAACCTGGTGTAAAACTTCCCTTTTCCTACATGCTTCAGTCAAGGTAGGCGACGCTTGTGCTGAAATACTTCGTAACTTTATTACATAAATTCGCAAAATACTTTTGCACGTTGTAATGCTGCTGTCTAGGTTTATATTTCCCACACACTTACAGTATAGTACAATTTGTAAAAAAAAAAACGAAGCAAAAATGGAGAAATTCTTCAAACTATCCAATGTGCGCAATGAAAACAAAATACCATTTTGCAATAAGCAAATTTCAATTGAAATAGCAAAACGGCAAAAGGCATGCTGGGAGCCAGCCCTCCAACCACTAGCGCCAATACCCCAATACTCTTGGTCCTGCTCCTGCTGCTGCTACACTCAAAGCGTTCGACCAACATGCTCGATGGAACGTAGACGAGATTTCGGTTTATTTTTGCAAAAAAAAAAAAAAAAAAAAAAAAAGGTAGTAAAACAAAACCGCTGAACGACAGCAAGTCGAAAATGAAATGCTCTAATTCAAGTCGTAGTAGACAAGAATTTTAGTTAGATAGAGATTAAGCTGGAAAAGTATGTTAAATCTATGATATGCTCTGATACATAATTTTGAGAAATATAAAACATAATTAAAAGAAAAATAAAATAAATAGAGCAAATAATAATTTTTTCAAATATTAAAAAAATTTTTTCTAAATTTAGAAAAAAAGGATACAACAATTAAACTAACTTTTGAGTTATTTTATTTATGATACATCATTTTTTTAGAAATAAAGTAAATAAATTAAGAAAATATATTCTCAAATATTAAAAAAATATGTATTTCCAAAATTTAGAAAATAAGATAAAACAATAAAACTAATTGTTATGAAACATAATTTTTAGAAATATAATAAATAATATAAGAAAAAAAAATAGAGCAAATTATATATTTTTAAATACTAAAAAAAATATATATTTACAAAATATAGAAAATAAGATAAAAACAGTAAAACAAATTTTTGAGTGAATTCTGTGAATGGAATCCCATCATTTTATTGATGATTTTGATTTTATTTGTAGTAAAACTTTCACCTTATTTTTCGCATTATCATACTTATACAAGTTTTATATACGAAGTACTATCAATATCCACTCATATCAATATCTAAACATTCCTACAGTATAAATATATACATAATTCTTTCAAAATCTTTTCACTCACATATTACAATTTCCTTGACAACACTGCTGTAATACTCTCTGTAAGTGCATGAAAAAAAAAACGACTGTAAGGAATTTGAGAAATCTGTGCAATTGTTTTATGTAGTTTGGGTGAGTATGTGCGCTCTGCTGTAAATGGACACGCCAATCGAACAGATGAACGGACACCAACGATGGGTTAGTGTGAGTAGCCGAACTTAGTAGTATGCATCATGCGGATACTTCAATAACATTTGCAGACAACAAAAATAGCGAATCGCGTGAAATATTTTTGTAATTAATGCTGCAATTGTATATTGAGCGACTACAACTAGCATCGCTTCAATTCAGCACTCGCTCAATCATTTTTATTAACTACCCGGTGAGAGTGGCAACAATTTCATTAGGTTTTTATACCCTCAAATTTTGAGAGCATACATGCGAAAATTTCTGTAAAATATAAAAATACCATGTGAGGTTTTGGCATATTTTTGCCTCTTCTTTTTCATTTAGTTTCGAAATACTCTTAAAATATTTATAAATGAAAATATGATTTACACTTAGCTGGGCATTTTCATGGCCAGCAGCAAGTGGCAAGTTAGCACTATAAAAAAAATGGAAAAGAAAATGGATATAAAAAGAACCATTTCAGCTCTCTCGGTTGGCTGAATCCGCAAACAATTTCATCTAATGAAATGCTATTTGCATGAGAAAACTGAACGAGAATAACTATTAAATGAAGTGCCAATAGAATGAATTGTTGCAAATATATACATATATGAGTTGTATTATATATAGTATATAGATGTCAGGGCCTAACAAAAAGGCAACTTTCAATGCAAAACTATAGATAATATTTACATATTACAATAAATCTAAAAGCAGATGAGAGTGTTTATTAGAAAATTTGCATTTGATTAATGATCTTAATGTCATAAGTATTTGTATTCACATTATATTTAAATAATTTAACTAATTATTTTTTTTATCTTTTTTATTAATATTTATAATTATTTAATATTTTAAAAGGTTCTCTGAATTATGCTAAAAATTTCATTACATTTTTTCAATAATCGAAAATTTGTATTAAAAAAAAAAGAATTATTATATATTTATTTAGTCTCATTTTTCGAAAATTTTATTTAAAAGAAAATAAATATTACATATTTCTTAAGTCTAATTTTTTGAAAAAGAAAATTTCTATTTATATAATAATTATTTTTTTTTTTTTATTTTAAATACATTTCAATATAAATATTTCTTCTGTTAGATCAATTAAAATATCAACTATTAAACAAATAAACTTCCTGCTTCACTCGAGTATTTCTGCTTCACATTCACTGATATTGGACGATCACATTTTATTCTTCCTTTTTCCACTCTGTATTCCATTATTATATGCATATATTCTCCAAATATTTATCTATCTTTAATTTATTTAATTGCATAATGCGCCACTTGAGTATTAACTCATGCATATGAATTTCATTCAACTAATTTGATTTGCAATCCGGTTTCTCCTGTTTACTTAAAAAACTGTTCCCATTAATGTGTTGCTGTTGGCAGTTTGTTTAATTAAATGTGGAACAACATGAATGCTGAGAAATAGATGCGATCCCGACTACCTTGAACAAACATTAAAAGCAACGCATTTCCATTGAAAACCTTTTCAAGTACTTTACATACCCTAAAAAAAAAAAGAACCCCAACCAATCTCTGAATAGAATAAAAAACTTGCAGCGTCATAGGCATTGTCAAATGAAAACATTTTACGCAGTAGTCAGAGAACATAATTCATAAAGCCGCAGGGGAGATATACTACAAAGATCCTTGTTCCACAAACTCCCTTTCCCTGTTCCTGCTCATGTCCCTGTTCCATTCCCAGGCTGACAGTAGAAGTTTGTGATGCGTGTGATATGCGTAACCTACCCTACAACAACCTCAACCTCAAGTGGCAATGGCAACTGATATGTCTCAATCAGGAGTACAGGAATACAGGAGTGTTCTCTCCCTCTCTAGAGAGACCTCTATCTCACTCTCTCTCTGCTTGGCTCGAAGCAATTTGCACCCCGCACGTGTCCCGTGCAATTGCAATTACTTTTGGTTCAGCATTTTAACGATGGGAAACTGCATTTTCCGCCTCGGGCACGAAACTTTTCGCGCACTTTGCCCAAAATTCAATTTCGATTAATATGCCCACTACTGAAAGGTTTTGCTTGCGTGGGAAAATCGTTTGCTGCGGTTTGTCTGTCAAAAATTTCCCTTTTATATACATATACATATATGTTTTATTTTCTTTGCTGCTCAGATCGTTGTGGGCGTGGCTGTGTGAATTGCGCAATTTTAAATTACTTTCATGTGTTCTCTGCGCTGAATTATGGCAAAGAGACATCCACGATACGACGCGTGCCCCAGCTGCAGCCAGGCTCTGGATTTTCAATTTTTGCATTGTTTGGCCACAGCTCTCCTCTTTTTCATTTTACCCGCTCTCCCCCTCTTCCCCTCACTCTCTCTCTCCCACTCTCCCTTGACGGACTTCAGTATTGCATTTCATTTGTTTTGCTTTGTGGACTCAGTGGACCGGTGAGGTGTGGTGAGGGGGCGGGGTTCGGAGTTTGTAGGTAATTCAAATTTGTTGCTGCGTAAATTGAATTGCAGCGAAAGCGCATAAACATTCCAATCAATTTGTTGGCCAAATGAATTATGCATTGGATATTTCGTGAATTTGGTTTTCGGGTCCAGAACCAAATTCATTTTATTGGTTGTGGTCGCTGCCACAGCGTGCACAGTAACTATTTATTAGCGAAATATGTGGGAAATTTCGTAAGCATGAGGTTTTTGCTTGATATAATTATTGAAACTGACAGCTTGATAGATATTTTATAACTGATCACTAAAAATGATATTCCCTTTTGGTAGATGTCTGTCAAACGCTCAAAGCTTGGTGTAGATCAACAGATGCTTATTTCTGCTCAATTTGAACGATTGGAAGCAGATGGAAATAGAGATTATTATCTAGTTATATGACTTGAAGAGAGAAAAAATGAATGCTAGAGAATTCTGCTTTGGGAAATACATATATACTGCGCACTGAAAATTGGATTATGAAAGTTTATTTGAAATAAAAGTTATTCAACAACAATAACGTTCCCACATTGTATAGCCCATACTGCAGCAGCCCAAGCGCAATTGCTGCCTCAGCTGCGCAGTTAGTAGAGCTCATGTGCATGTGTGTGTGTGGATGTGATGTTTACTATGTATGTGTAAAAAAAGCGTAGAGTGATTGCAATGGTAGCTCTTGGTAGAGTTCAGAATATCTTATACTGGAACTGAATCACATGCCTCTCTCTTTGGCTTAGTCACATCTTGATTACATTTTAAGCTCTGACTCATAGAAACATCTAAGAATGTCTGAGTCTGTCTTAGTCTTGCGAAGTACTTTTAAAATGAATATAACAAAGTCTGTCATGTACATAAAAAGCTTTCCAATTATTGAAGGAGTATGTGACTTTTTATTTATATATATATTTATTGCTTTTGATAATCTATAATTTTATTGCTAAGTGCAAATATAATATGTGTATTATTTTTATTTATTTATTTATTTTAATAAATATACCATTGTTTTATAAATAGTATATCAAGACAGATTAATATAAAGCTGAACGTATTTGCTTCCATAAAAGTTGAGATTTTCAATAATTTAGACATATGGATAACCAAAGGAAAGCAGACTCTGTTTGGAAGCAGGTTGATTTACTAAAATATTATTAAATAAAATTTTGCTAAAAACTAAAATCTGATTCACTTACATTGTCTTCCATATTTGTTGCCTGACTAATAATTTATAGCATTCTAGTCACATATATTATGCTATCTATAGTTGTCTGTATATGTTTATTTGAAATAAAAGTTATTAAAAAACAATAACGTTCCCACATTGTATAGCCCATACTGCAGCAGCCCAAGCGCAATTGCTGCCTCAGCTGCATTTATATGACAAGAGTATTAGTGCGTTAATATTATTTGATTTAATTTGATTTTTGTTAAAATTCACTTTGCTAAGCTTTATTTGGAAAAGAGTCGAATAATTAAACATTACAGCTTTGCCTCTTCTTTTTTTATTTATTTATTTATAAATAGTTTTTTATTTTGCCAACTCTCCACTGAATGGTTATTTCGCCCACAAACGATTAAAATAAAAATCCGGCTACGCGCAATAGTTGGCCACAGAGTGAAAATGTGGAAAAAAAAGTGTACAAAACAGCAGCACAAAAAGTGTTGGCCAAATAAAATCAATAATCCTTAAAAATACAATACTTTACGCATAAATAGCTTCCGTTTTTTAATATGCTGTCCGTCGACATTCAGTTAAAAAAGCACAATGAGAATGGGAAACGTACAGGATTTGCAGAAAGCGTTTTTTTTTTGCAGCTTGCTACGCGACAACCAATTTGTAATCAAAGTAATTTTAATGCAAATTTTATATGTTGCTGCACGTAACTGCAGCTGGAGCCAATGGGGGCGTGGGCATGGGCGTGATTGTGGACGTGGGCGCAACCATGGCCGACTGGCCACAGCCAGTAATACAAAAGCCGTAAATAAATACAAAAGTGACCCAGCGCGAATAAAGGGTAGCGAAAACGCGGCAACAGACACGACTCTGGGATGCGCCACGGTTTGTTTATTTAAATGATTTTATGACTTTTCCCCAAAAAACCAAATGGTGACAACTTGTGGCGCTAAAAGTTGAAAGTTTTGTGGCCAAACAAAATGAACATAAAAACTCGCTACATAAAAAAGTATTCAACAAAAAACGAAAGAAAGAAACAAATATTGTGTGTAATCCTAAAGCCGAACTAGAAATGCACTATCTGCAAGCTTAAGAGCTGCATGTTAACATAGCTTTAACAGGCTAATGCAGTTTAGTAACTAGTGCTAGCTTGAATATATAAATGATTTTGAATTTTGAATTTGAGTTACTCAATCTAAAGTAACATAAGTAGAGAATTGAAAAAATGTCGAAATATGCTAGATATATTATTAAATGTCAGTGACAGCTTCCATAAATATAAATATAAAAGAAGAAAAAAAAATTAACTCTTCATACAAATATGAAATTAAATGATAACAAAGCTAAGACTAGATTTTTCCTTTTACATTAGGGGTTGTTAGACTGGAGGCTCCTTGCTAAGTACAATCTCGTGGGTTGCAAATCCACGTCTTTATTTCGTTTCTGTCTTTTGTTTTCTACGTACTTTGTAAAGTGTAGGAAAATGATTGTATGCTAAACGTAGATTGCGAACCCGTAGGAGAACTGGAGTGCGAGTTATGCTATTAACAGAGCATAATACTGTTAATAGCATAGCATGACGATGTGAGGGATATTATTGAGTTAGGCACAAAAATTGTAAAAAAAAATACTATTAAATAGAAAAGTATTTTTAATATTTCAGCAACTCGAAGTTATCAATAATTTAAATAGCTGCTTGAATATATTTAGTGAAAATAAAAATAACTCTTGTTTGCTCACTCTGTACAATAACATCGCACAACATGTGTGATTCAGAATTCCTTTACTTCGGTTTAATGTGACCAGCTTTTTCCCAAATTATAGCCATTCAGAACATTCAGAAAACCACACGAAAGCTGCTCAAATCTGAGTTGCTGATATTTTAGCTTTCTGCAGCGTCTCAAACTTGTTGTATTTTCTACTTTTAAAGAGATAAATTTATTGATGCATGAGCCAATATACAAAAGAAGTTGACACTAAGTAATACATTTTGGATAAATAATAAAATTCATACAACATTTTTTAGTCAACTCTTATTGATCTCTTGTCTGTGCCAGGCAACAACATAAATCATAAATTGAGTTGAAAATTTATACATTCAAAGAAAGATATATCGTATTATTTACTTAAATCATATTCTAGAGTATAATATAGTGAAAAGACTCTACATCAAAATGTTTAGTTATATCCCTGCATAAACTCGTGTGATAGCAATGCTAAATCTAAGAATCATAAATAAAAGTAGATTGTTTCGCATTTCAAGTTGAAGTAAAAACAAATATCCTACGCTCACATAAGTAAAACTATTTCAATTTCCCCTTGCATGAGTTTACTTGCACTGGCGACAAGTACATTATATCCTACAAGTCTTCCATTTCTTTCACACATGCCAAACTTAGTGACACAATCAACATACCCCTTGCAACAGTTCCCCAATAAAACAAAAATTGTTGCGCTCTTTAAAGCGGCAGACAAACAGCACCTGTGGTCTGCTTACCCATGTCTACAAAGGCGCCGTGGAAACTATAAAATGAGCAAATGGACAACAACAGAAAATATATGTACACACACACACATATATATATACACCAGCACATATATAAAGCCAACCTGGTCCATAATTTGAGCCGACAAATTTTCGTTGCTTTAGGTTGCATAAATTTTCCCATTGAGAGAACCCGTCCAACATTAGGCATCATTAGCTGGCAGAGAATTGTGGTTAAGGTGCGGCCACTGACGCGGTAGTCGAACGGCAATCGTCGACTACCTAAGATAGGGGCCCACACACACGCACACGGTATCAGACCGAACGACGTTTTTTTGGGCATGAGAATCGGTCAAAAGTCACATGTGCGAGCAGCAGGAAAAAGCAAGGACAAGAAGACGCACTGACAACAGGGAGCGTTTAGGTCAGGTAGCTGTTTTCTTTTTCTTGGGAAATTGCTTTGAAGTAATTATGTAATTGACTTTCGGTTTTCAGGACGAGCTGCGCTGCCTCCGGGCGCCATTAGCAGCCTCAGGCGAAGAGGCAGCCGTGCATCGCCATTTGGCTGTCACTTTTAAAGCCATTGTCCTTTCCTTCAGCCATCAGCCGAACTTATTTACTTTGCTGTGTTGCCGTCAATTGTCAGCTTCCGTTTTCATTTGTTATTTGCGGCCAAGGCATTTTCATTTTCCTTTTTCTTTTTTATTTTTTTATTTATTGTTATTGCTCTGTTTTTTTTTTTTTTTTCTTTCTTTTTCGGCTGAAGTACGTGGCATATGTCGCCGATTATGACATTTTGGCGGCATTTTGATGGACAGCCGCCAAGGAGCCTTGCTCCACGATTCGCTATTGTCAAGTGTCAGTTATCATAAATTCTGATATGTCCTGCATTAGTAGTTATTTAATGGTTCATTGCTTTGTTACAATAATGATGCTGCCACAGACACAGCTGCTGTGTCTCTGCATCATTTGTCGTTGGCAACGCGTCACGGTTAACTGTCATCTAGTCACACAAATGATTTCGCATACGAAAACTGACAAATGGTAGTGTATTAATAAATGCATGAATACTTGATGTGTTTAAGAGCTAATTATTTCAGATGAGATATTCTTGGGACTATGATTTTGTTGAGCTTTCTTGAGTATAAAATATGTTACTCTTTATATTTTGGTTTTATTTTAACATATTTAAAGGAACATATAAACATTACATTAGAATATAATATTATATTATTATAATTTTTAGTTTCTACTGTTTGTATTACAATTCAAAAAAAAAAAAATTGTGTATATTTTACCATATTAATATAGAGTTTGATATAAGGTTGTCATCATTCCTGGAATTCCGGAACGTGTCCCGTTTTTGGAGGTAATGTCCCGCTGTCCCGACTTGACACGAAATTGTTCCGGTTTTCTAGTGTGTCGATTCACTTTTCTTCGACCAAGTTGCTAACTTTAAGAAGTTTTTGTCGAGACAAACGAAGATTTTTTTGATGGATCGACCGTCCTGGAATGGCCTGAGGCCCATGTGGTCACTCTATTTTATAACTCTCTCAGCTTCATAACTCTACAGTAGATAGTAGAGATGATACGATCCATATATGCTGATTACTAGAGTTAAAAGTTACGAGTTTCTCAATTCTGCTGAGCAAAAGGCACAAATATATTTATTTTGCAACTTTCTGAGCAAGATGTATATTTTTATTTCAGTAAAAGATTAAACCCTCGTGTACCAAAATAAAATATATATTATATATTACTTGAATAGATTTCATGAAGTATTTAATATTTATCAGACTATGCATACAATTATTTGATTAATCATAAAACAAATCAAACAGTAGCTAAGAATAATCTAGTTATTCACGGTGCTAAGCTCTTACAGCTTCTAAGCTTTAAAAGATATGGTAGATGTACATAGAAAGACTATTGAAACCAATAGAACAACTTAAATAAGTCACTTCCATTTATGTATATACAAAGTAAGCCTATAAATTAAGCTCTTTTTATAGTACATCTGTTAAAGAAAATTTAAATACCAAAAGTTACTTACATATATACTTTGAGATGTCAACTAAATCAGATAGTGCTTTCCATGTCTATACATTTCAATAAGTGCCGTTGCCTTGTCTCAATCAGGCTACACAATACACAGCACAGCTTTTGCAATTGAAAACTACATACATATATATGTATGTATGTGATCGCTACGTTTGTAAGCTGATACTTTTTACCAGACAGCTGTGAGAGCAGAGACGGCAGTAACTGAATGAAATCGATTTTTAAACACATTTCAGTTGCATTTGCTATTTGCCTCGGTGTGGCATTTAAATTTAAATCAAAAGCGACAAATGTCAAAAAGACAACAACATCAGCAGCAACAGAGACAAGGTGTAGTACAAGCGTTTGTTGTTGTGGTTGTTGCTGTTGTTGCTGTTGCTTCTGGTGCTGCTGCTGCTGCTGAAACTGTTATTTAATTATGCGCTAAGCTGTCAAGTGACATGGGTGCACTGCGGCCCGTGCGATCGACCCGAGCAACAAACAACTCTTGTTACACATTTAAATAAGCTGTGCAACTCTTCTACCCCCGCAGCAACTGTCGATTTAACCAAAAATACAAAAAAGAAAAAAAAAAAAATCCGCTTGACATTGATGGCAACCAAATTGACATAGAAATTTGTTTGTTGCATTCCTGGGGGTTAAGCACTTTGGTCGCCTTTTCGCTTTACATTTTCTTTTTCGATTCTTTTTTTGACAGTTTCTAATTGCTTGCCAAGCGATTTCCGCTGGCTGTCAAAATACTCAACGCAAAGTTTGACGAACACTGGGCGAGGCTGGGTGAGTTGGACGCGGCCACGAATGCACTCTCCAGTTGGCTAATTTGCAATTAGGCCAGCCGAAATGAAATCAATGCATTGCTTGGCCAAGCGCCTCGGGCTCTAGCTTAATTGAAAACGGCACAGGAGCAACTTTTAATGAACCAAGCAGCAGGAAAAAACAAGAATGAAATAAATAAATATTCAAATATATAAATACTCTAAAAATTTATGCTGGTTGGAAATTGAGAATAAAGTTGAGTTATCATATAAAATATTAGTTTTTAAAATGAAAACTTTGATATATATGCTTTGAAAAATTTTTTACGACAAATTTACATACATTTTATATATTAATATCATTTAAAATAAGTGTAGTTTAATATATATTTTTTAAATATAATAATAAATTGTAATTTTAATTGGATTAGCATTAAAAAATAAATAAATATTTTTAGTAACTAAAAATAATTTTTATTTTATCATAAATAAATTTTTAATAAAAATATTAAGCAAAACAACTTTATATACATATATTTTTAATTAATTTTAATTATAATTTTATAATTTTTAAATAATAAATAAATAAATATTTAAATGAAATACTTATTTCATTATAAGCAAATTTAAAAAAATATTTTTTTTTATTTATGAATGTTAGTTTCATATAATAAGTAAAATGAATCAAAAATCATATTTTAAATTAATGTTTTATTATTTATTGACAATTTTAATTGTTTATATGTATTATTATATATTTTAAATGCAAACTAATTCTTGTTGCAAACTGCAAGACATATTTATGCAACTCCTGACTGATAAAGGTAGCCCGAAGACGCGAAAATGCAAAATTTAGTTCATTTGTTTGCCAAAGTTGTTGAAGTCGAAAAGTTTAAAGTTTTTGTTTTTAACGCCTGTTCATGAAATGAAGAAGGTATATTGGTTGGTATGAAATGAGTTTAGAAACTTAAAATACTGATGAGTATACCTAATCAATAAAATGTTACAATTTTTTCGATTCGCCCACAAGAAATTTAAAATTTTGAGAACGGAATTGTTTTTGATTTATCAAAAATGAAATTCATATATTCATCCCACAATAGCTATTGCATAAATTCAGGTTCTCCTCAGTCTTAAGTGGAATTCCTATAACAAATTCGTTATATTCCTAATAATATATAAACTCAAACTAATTGTGAACCGTGAGCAAGTATTATGCAATCAGTAATAACCGATTGCTTTGACTAATTTTATACTTTTCATTGTGCATTGCTTACGAAATTGAAGTTTTTGCCAAAAATTTGGGCTAAGTGAAAGTGCAATTTTAACAGAGCTCAGCTGATTGAGATTCTCTGGCGACGCCGTTGAGGTCAGCTGAGAACTGAAATGAAGAACTTGCTGAATTGGCGCTGGGGTTAGCTATTAAAATGCCAAGTTGTTAGCATGCCCACAACTAAAATGGGCCTAATGAGCCAATAAATTTGGTTAAAAACCCCAAAGAGCTCGGACATAAATACGCGCACAAACACACACACACACACGTACACATGCAGCTTGCACTATGCCATAAAACAGTTCCAAGTAGCTACAACTCTTTGGCTGCATTTCAAGATATTCTCATTTTTATGGCGTGGCCCTAACAAATTCTGTTTTGGTTTTTAATTAAGGCGCAGCAGCAACAGCAACAGCAACAAACAGTATAACAAAAGTCAGCATACAGCAACGGCATTCAAAGTCAGTTCCATTGATCTTTTGTTTGTGCTGTGCGTTTTTTATGATGGCATCTGGCTAGATTTGTGGCTGCTGTTGATATACGATATGAGGGTTTGGTCGCCAACAATTTAAGTATATCGCTGGCCCCACAGGCAACCAATGCTGCTGCTGCTGCTATTGCTGTTGTTGCTAGTTGGACATTTTTCTGTAAATGCTGAAGGTTCGACACGAAGCTGCCTCAAGATTCATACATATATGTCATCAATGACATAAGTCTATATACATATACAGATTTTGATACATAAAATTTATAAATATTGTTTACTTGATATGTTCCATATTGCAACATTTAAAATTATTTTCAATATTAATTTATTATTTATTTAATTCATTATTCTTTTTTCTTTATATTTTTCTTTATTTATTTATTTTTTTTTATTATAATATTTTAATTTGAATATGAAACTTTAACTTTTCTGTTTCAATTTAATGCAAAAGCTTGTAATTTTTTTAAATCCTGGTTTGTTGTTATTTTCAGGTAAATAATATTACATTTTTTTTGTTTACATAATTATATTTCATTTAGTTTATGTTTAAAAAATGTACAAATTTTTGTAAAAACTTTTATATTTATAATATTTAGAATATATATCGATATCAAAGCTATAATTGGCTTGATTTATGTAGTTATCTCCTTCTGCTAAAGCTTAAATATATTTGTATCTGTATATGCTCGAAAAAAAGTAGTAATAGTACTGATGGATCTAAAAAATTTGTAAAAATCAAAAAAAATAATTTCAAGCAAATATTAAGACTGACCTTGCATATTGCTATTCTTGTAGTTATTATTAGTTAGTTATATTTAGTTATTAATTTAGATACTGATAGTCACTCCTAAGTATACTTTACTTCTTTGACTCTTTCAAACACTAATACAACAAAAAGCCGCTCGAGTGAACAGCAGCAGTGGAGAACCTGTGGAATTGTGCACCTGCTATGCAATGTGGGTGCGATGACAGATTGGTCGAAAGAAAGTAAAGCATTTATATACTATATATACATTTATATTCTCTCACGCTGACTCTCTTTCGCACCCTTTCTTTGTGGCACCCTCTGCATATTGCACTCACTATCTCTCTCTCCCTTTCTCTCTCTCATCCTATCGGTGTTTGTCTCTGTCACCGGCATAATTGATTTTGGCGATAATTGATTTGATTTGGTAACAAGAGAAAGCGCTGATTTTTCAGTGTACGCTCATAAACGGGCCACATCAGCATCAAAAGCGGTGGACAATGCCACACAGCCCACAGCCCACACTTGCAGCACTCAGCATTCGGCAGTCAGCATACAAGTTGCAACTTGCAAGCATCGAGGCATCGATGACAGTGTTGTTGTTCGCTTTATGGTCGCCGAGTTTACGGCATCGAACACCCGAATGGAGAGAGTTATGGCAGCCAGTGAAAATGAAAAGTCAGCCAGCAAATTGGGTCAGCGCCATGAAACTTGACACACTGAAATGGGCGAAGAAAGAATGGGAAGGAAGGAATTCATGGCTCCGACTCGCTCTCGCCAACTTTTACAGCTTGCCAATTTTTGCCATGTTACCAAATTGCCAAGTTGCCAAGTTGCAACTGGCAAGTTGCATCAATGACAGCAAATGCAGAATCAACCAGTTGTCTCTCGCTCTCGCTGTAACTTTTACAATACTACCTCTCTCTCTCACACACACACTCACACTCACACTCACACACACTTTTTGTGCTGTGCTCTGTAATTGTTTTAAATTAATTTCTCAAATGCGAAACTTTTAATTGTTATCGAAACGAGAATTCAATGTGCATTGCTGCAGATAGAACAAAAGGCATAGCAAAACTAAGGCCAAGGGGCATGGGAGAAAATGGCCCGTCAGCTAATTGAAAACTTGAACTTTCCAAATGAATGAAACGATTGTAGTTAAAAGTCATAATTAGAAATCATTGCATGAGCTCTCAACTAAATTCTAATTAGAAAGATATTATATATTATGCCAGAACTTAAATTAGATATTTGATTTTAAGTATGTATTTTTTTTTTGGGTAAAGTCTAAGAGCTTTACTTTATCATGTTAATTTATAATATATTTAAAATATTTACTTCTAAATAAAATTTGGAATAATATAAAACAGTAAGCAAAAAAAGATAGAAATAATGCAATAAAATATATGTAATAAATAAAAATATTTACTATAAAATAAATAAATATTTTGATTTAAATAAAGAAAGTTTTAAGAGCTTCGCCAGTGCCTCAGCTGTTCTTTATCATTTTCTTTTACTTGGCTTCAATTTCCACTCGACTAGATGAGAGACAGAGAAAGAATGGAAAGCTCGTCCATGGCATACTTAAATCTTTCAACTCTGTTGCGTTTCTCTGTCAACTCCAGTTGCTCATTGTGAAGGCGATTCTCTGCTATGCAAACTTCAAAACTTCTGTCATGACCATAAGATTCGTTTCGATTACAAATCGCCAGACGTGACTGGCATTTCGACTAGAACCGAGCAGAGCAGAGCACTGAGCAGCAGTGCAGACGGACGCACTTCATCCGCTGCCACGGCCAGCAGAAGAGCGTAAAAACAAAAGCAAAAGTGGAAAAAAAATCTGTCCGCATTTGAAATTTGCATTTCAATTTCAATTTCGCGCGCGCGGCGACATTTTTAAATCGCTTGCTGTGCGCACTTTTAACAGATTTTTAGGCTACTCTCACGTTCCACAAATGATTTTCAATTGACTGCGAGGTAGTCGATTTCAATATACATCTGCTGCCCTTAAGTTTTTTTTTAAACCAAATTAATTTGACCTATAAATTTGTGCGTTGAAATTTAGTGGATGTTCATAAAGTTGGCTATAACTAATTAAGTTAAATTAACTAATTTTAAATGATTTTTTTTTTACTTTTAAATTTTATTTATGAGAGTTTTGTCATGACTATAATCCTAATTTTTTTGGCTTCAACATTTTGAATTTTGAAAAAGCTATCAGGAGCAGAAATTTTACTATAATAATACAATTTAGTAGTAGGTTGCAGAGGACAAAATAAATATAACTTTGCTTATAACTAGCTAAAGGTTATTACCATCAAAATATTTGCTGCCTTAATATAAATTACAAATTAAATAGAATTTTCTTATTTTACAAATGTATTTCAAGCTTTTATATTTACTTTTAATTTTACCTTTAACAATTAATTTTTTTTTTTTAGTACTTCCTTGCCCAAGCTCTTGTTAAGCCCAGAAACCAGCTCTGCTCTCCCTTATTTTTATGCGAATTGCACACCTTTTAATTGCCAACAATTGTTCTTCAACTGTCCACTTTTCCGCCTGTTTCTCTCAAGCTCTGCGCCCACTCTGACAGTTGGAGCTGCTAGATTCTTCGTTAAGTCCACTTTTCAGCTTATTAACTTGGCCAGCGGGGTCTCCGTTTGCACTCAATTAAAATTGGCATAGAATTGTGAGCTTTACATTTCATGTGCTTCTTCTTCAAAACTTGACAGCTTTTGCAGTTAGTATATGCTGCTGAAGCTTCTTCTTATTCTTTTGGTTATTCTTCTCGTTCTTTTGCTTATTCCAATTGCAATTCCCTTCGTCCTTTTAGCCACTCAACTGTTATACAATTTGTGCTCATTCATCGCTCGCGGCTTGAGCCTAAAAATGGCTTCCTCTTTTAGAGACCTAGCAGAAGAACTTTTAGCTAATTTCATGGAATTGTTTGGGCACCACGGCATCACCGGGGCGAGGTAGGAAGGGAGCAGTTACAAGAGAGAGAGAGAGAGAGAGAGAGAGGGGGATTTCAAATGGGACTGGAACTAAGCATAAAACGAGACAGGCAGCAGCTGCAACTGCACCTTTTACACATTCTATGCAATTTGCCGTGGCTCACATTTCAACCTCCAGCTACAGCTACAGCTACAGCACCACAATCCACAGAAAGTCCCAAACCACCCACCCACCCAACCATCCAGCGAGCATACAGTTAGGGAGCGACTACTATCCGCTTTGCATTCATATTTAAAGCGCAGAGTGAGAAGGCGCGTTTCCCATTCAACGTCGCTTTTGAAAACGTAAAATTTCTAATTTTATTTGCCCAGGCACTGTACAAAAGCATCCTGGCGTGCGCTTATTATCCTGTGCGTGCGTTGCGCCCTGCCTCCGTGCCCACTCCCACTGCTTGGCTCTCTTACCCCATCACCAATGCCCACGGCAGCTGCCCAGCTGCCTAGTTGCCGAGCTGCCGAGCTGCTCAGCTGGGCATTGTTCGGGCCCTGGACATGGGCCCGCTGCTGGGCATTGCTTTTAATGCCTATTAAGCCTAGCAATTAGTGAAGTATTGGTTTTTCAATGGCTCTATGAACAGAAGGATGTATTAGCTGGCGTGTAGTTTGATTTATAGTCGAGAGTTATTGGAAAAAAAAAAAAAACAACAAAAGAGAAATGTGGGTTCGGCGCGCTTTCAAATGTTGCACAGACTTGCAACAAACTTTCGAAAAAGCAATTGATGGCAAGTTTATATTCGAATGTTTTAATGTAAACGTATATGATATACATATAAAATAATAAAATGACTAAATTCTTTAATAATCAGTTGAAGAAAAATTTATATTATTTTTTAATATATATTTTTAATATTAAATCAAATATATAAATATAAAGATCGTTCATTTGATTGATTTTAATTTTTTTTTAAATATTTTTACGAATAAATTTAAATTACAATATTATAAATGATGAAGAAGAGTAAATTAGTATGATATAAATTAAAATCAGCTTATACAATAAAATCATAACAAAATTAATTAATTTCAAGTATAAATTCATTATGAAATAAAAAAAAAATTCTTGTGTTTTTCCTTAGCAATTATTAAACAAAAAAATCAGATAATATTTATATAAATAATATATGTTAGTTCAAGTAAACAGAACGAAAACTCTTCAAGTCTGTCCATCTGGTACACCTTAAACAAGTCAGGTACAGTTGCGTACAAAAACTTGAGCGAGGTGCTGTTGTTCGGCTTTTACCATTGTTGTTGAATTTTGAGTAAGTCGCATGCAACGCTACCCACAAAGAGGACACCCAAGCCACGAGGTTTCATCGCTTTGCAATCGGGTTAAGGCTATACAGCGTAGCATTCCATTTTGGGCGACGGGCCGATGGGCGTGGCAGTGCATCAAAGAGACCACAGCGAGGCGTGTACCAGGGGCTGACTGGCTGGCACGAAGCCACGCACGCTGCTTATTAAGTTTGTTTATTTTTTGATTAAGCGAATTTACAGGCCAAACTGAAGCCCGGAACCGGCAGCCATGGCCACGTGCTCTGAGCCACTGAAACTGGATGTAAAGTATTTGCCAAAAAAATTTTATAAAAATAAAAACTCAACGGAGACCTGCTGCAGCACGCTTGAAAAATGATTTTTGGCAATTAGCAAGGCAGGCGGCCAAGCGGCTGGCGCAAGTAAGTAAGAAAAAAAAAAAAAAACAACTCGATTTTCCTGCTACCCATTTTGTAGGACACGCGCGCGGTTTATTATCCTGGGCGCGGCTGCAACCTGAGGGATTCGTGTATATATCAGAGTATATATATATGCGTATACATATATATTTATGTGTGTGTATATATAAATTCATATTTTGGCATTGCATATTTGATGCCTCATCCCCTGCACCTGGTGCCTGGCCGCGTGCTGGTGCGTGCGTCCACGCCCACTTGCCACCCGAGCTGCATAATAATGTTATTAAATTAAATATTTGCTTTAGGGTATAAAATTTCATAATTTAATTAATTTTTTTTACATCAACTCAACGGCGACGTCTTGAACAAAAAATATTGAATTTTACGCTTGTTGTTTGATAAATGATTACCATGACTGCGATTTGAGGGTTGGGTTGGCCCGAGGAGGTCTTTGCTCATAACTGGGAGCTGGGGGAAGTTGAGCACCAGCAGTTGTTGTTGTTGTTGTAGCTGATGTGCTTGCTACCTTTGTGAGCTGAGTCGTTACGAAAGGCGCTGTGGGGTTCGAAATTAGAGCACAGCTGGGATTGACTTGCTGCCTGAGATGCGGGTGGTAACAAATGCTAATGATGCACCAGCTAAAGGGGTCGCAATTCATGACTACCCTTTAACTCCTCTCTCATTGGAGCAAAGCAGAAACTCGTTGTGAACAGAGGAGAAATGTAAAGTAAGGTAAAAAGATTGTGCGATAAACAAAAAACCATTGGCTATTTAAAAGTATGGAAACTAGGAAACTCTATATTAAAATTCTATATAATAGGAAAGTGTATGTGGATGATTTTTCAAGATAAAATAATATATTTTTATGAATTTCGCAATTAAGTGCGAAGTATAGAATATAATATTTCATATTTGCAAAGATTTATATATCACAAGTTAAATGTGTAATGTATAACTGGATGTGATAAAAAGAATAAAAATACTTTTGGAATTCAACAAATTATAAATTAAATTTCCAGTTTCATATGAGTTCTTGTAAGTCACAGCAGCTAGGGGCTTGAAAATTTAAATTTATATTCCTATAATATTATTAAATTTTAAATTTATATTTCTTTATTATTATGCAGAACACGTTTTTTCACTAATTCATTCTTAGTGTTATTGTTAAAAAAAAATTTAATTTATTTAATTTTATTTCCTTTCATGATTTATTTCTCTTTAATATTATTTTTACTAGATATGCTCATATAATGCTCATGTGTAAATATACAAATTAAATGTATTTAGCTGCTGCTTTTCAACTGAGAAATAGTTGAGATATATTTGTTTTATTTAAATTCGAATTATATATTTTTTCGGTCATTTCCGCTTTTAGATTATTGAAGCATAGTTTGAATGTCACATAAAAATTGGAATTCAAAATTTAATAATTAAAACGAATACACAAATTTTTAATACTTCAGCTTTTGAGGAACAAAATGGATCTTTGTAGCATATAAATAAAATAAATAATAGAATTATATAAAATATATAAATAATATTAAATTCAAAAACTTAGCATAGCAACATAAAATAACAAATCATGCTGTACTTTGCTATAAATACATTTTAAACATCCATTTTTTCATAACTCAAAAAAAAATATATATATATAGTCAGTTTTAGCATGACTGTTAACTTAAGGTTAACTTAACTCAAAGGTTAACGAGCAATGGGCAATATAATATGCTACGTCCAATTAATTATTAAGTGTCACATTGATTTCTTCATAATTTTAGCCAAAGCAATTATTATGCCTTACACCTGGCACTGGCAGCACCAAGTACTAGGTCCTTTAGCTCTGTGAAGGTACTAATTATAATTCAATCAGCCCTCGATTTGTGCACCCTTCGCGTACTTTTGATGTTTCAACAAAACGGCAACTGCAGGCGGTTCCCACAATCAAATTGCAATTAACCGTTTGAGGGCTTTGGCACCAAATGCAACGATTGACAATTCCGCACCAGATGACTTGGCAGACATTGTGGTAGGGTAAATGTGGGGCGTGGCAATCAAAGTTGCGAGTCAAAGAATCGACAAGTTGCACACAAAACTTGACAGCAAAATTGGCATATGCGTTGAAAAATTTCCGGCTCGCAGGATAAGTGAGAAGCGGAGCAAGGCAAACCGGGAAACCGGCAGACGGGCAGTCAGGTAGGCCAGCAGGCAGCTAGGATAACTAATAAAGGGGCATGTGCTGCCATGAATGGCATGTGTGGTGCGTGCGTTCGTGTGTGTGTGAGTTTTTGTAATCCTGCCAAAGTTGACACATTTTGCAACGTCAAACGGAAATTGGCTGCAGTCGCAGTCAGCGTTAGTTTCTTTATAGGATTTGCATGGTTTACATTGGCCCGGCATATATGCTGTTGGCATGAATTGGCATGAGCAGCCAAAAGGTGCGTCAGCTTTTATCCTAATCTACCTACCCTGGCCGCTCGGCTACTTTGCCTGTTTGCCCGCCTGCCGTTGTGCTAATTGGCTTGACTGCCGCTTGGGTGCTAATTGCAAATGATTTGCATTTAGCTGTTGAATCAGCTACGCTTCGGTTTTTGCATCAGATGCAAACATCAAGGTCTCTCTAAAGCGATTTAAGCCATAAGCCTAGTCCTTTATGCCTTTATGAGCATTAACTTGCTACAAAAAAAAAAAAAACAAAGTCCTTTCACAGCGCCCAAAGCGGATCAGTTGAGTGAGCTGTGAGTGTGAGATCTTCAGAAGATTACAGAAGCCGATTGAGCTAAGAGCTGCTGTAAAGGCAAAGAATGCAATCATTGATGTCATAAACTGAATGCCTTTTCATGCACTCAAATTCTTTGACAGATATACAAAGCAGTTGAACAAAAGGTAAATGTGACGAACTGATAAACACTGAGTACTTGTCGAACAAGAGTTAATCATACAGCTGCGATGCAAAAGGTCAAACAGATATGGAAAATATATATTACTGCCTTAGCCTAATTCCCTGGAAGGTAACAAAAAAAATCTGAAAAAGATGTTATCTCTTTTGATATAAGTCGACACTAAGCTGATGATAAAGAGAATGTCTTTGCCAATGCTGAAAGTAGCTGGAAAATCTACAAATGTACAGCATACATTTGGTATAGTAAGATGAGGTTTATAAATTAAGAATCTTAAATGTAGCTCAATTCCCTTTATCTTAATATCATCTTATACATTTTTAACTACATTTTATTCAAATGATCGTGGATCTGTGATCGAGAAATGAGTTTGCTGTAAAATAACAATACAATTACACAAACTTAATATCAACTCTAGTATCTAGTATCTATTTTTTCTAGTTTCAATAATATAATAATAATAATAATAATAATATATAATATATATATACACTATTTTTTGTATAATATTCCAACATATTTTTATAATATTCAATATTTTTTATAATATACAAAATATTTTTTGATTATTTCTTGACCTAATGCGTTTATCATTTTTATCAAAACTATTGTTCTTCTTTTATTAAATTTTATTTGTAATTAAAATTATACTAGTTACTTAATAAATAGTTTTACATTTAAGATTTCATTATATGTAACTTTTTCTATAAATTTACACTTATCTTTTGTTTAAAGAAGGTTAGTTATTTAAATTTTTAAAACCTACCTATGACTATTAAAATTATTTCGATTTAATTATTTTGAATAAACCCAAAAAATGTCCTACAAATATTCTACACTATATAAAAATATTCTCTACACTATTAATTAATCAACGTAGCTTTTAAAACGTTAGTTTAAAAAAAAATATATATATATAATTGTAGATTTAGCAGTGAATTTAAAATAAAAAAAAAGTTTTATTTTTTATTTCACTTATCTTTATTATGAGAATAAATTAACGATTTGAATCGACACATCGATCTGATGATATCGGCGTGGAAACTTAGACTGATTTACAATTATTCTTACGGTAATATTTATATGAATTTAATTTGCTTATGTATAGGTGAAAGTCTACAGCTTATTGGACATGGACTTTGATCGGAAGATTTCCAGCTATTAGGAAATGCTGAATTTGCATTCCCACGCTTTTGGCGATTAGGGGGCTCAGTGTTTATACTGGCGCTGTGGATGATTAGGGAGCTTGGGCTCAATTGTTTATGTTATTGGCTTGTGTGAATTTAATGAGAAGATGATTATAAGTGTCGCCAATTTGGGGTTTAAATATATGTGTGTATATATGAGGTGTTGGATATGTGACTCCCCCATTCTTAAGAAAATAGCCTGTCCTCAGGCGGGTATAGTAGGGTATAATTCGACTGTACTGTTTGGAATTTCTAATTCTTCTGTTTTAAGTGCTTCTTCTTTTTGAGAAAATTTTACAATTAATTTTTTAGGGATGTTTTTAAACTTAAAGATTAAGTACAATATTAAACTTATGGTAATTATTACAAAGGTAGTAATAGTAATGATTTTGAATACAATATTATGTTTTGTGTGTTCAAATATTATTTCTTTTGTTTGTATGTATGATATTGGTTCTAACTTTGTAATATTATTAGTTATATAAATGCTTTGTGTATAGTCTAGCTTTGAGTTTTTTATAGATATTTCGTTTAATTGAATTGAACAATCAAATATTTTTATTATATTATTGCCTTCTATAATTAATTCATTTTCAACACAATTTTGGTTTAATTTTGTCTTGGGAAGGTTCCAAGTTACAATTGTATTTGGTTCAATGAGTGAAGTCTGATAATTCTTATATGTTTTGGTATATTTACATGAAGTTGTAGTTTGGTTTATTATTCCTGATATACAAGTATTCTTTTCGATCAATTTTGTATTATAGTTGAATAAAGTTTCATTATTATAATAGTATTTATCATAGCAATTTTCAGTAAGAATATTTTTATTTTCATCTGGATATGGAAGTATCTCAAAAATAGGGGTTTTAATTATTTCTCTCGGGATATTTGATATAATTAAAATTTCATTAGTGCCTTTATTAAACCATGTGGAAGTTTTTATATTTAGTAGTTTTTCTGAATTAACATGTATGTAAATAGTTGTGTTTTAATAATTTTGGATTAAAGATTCCTAATCTTGTGAGTTGCATGCCCATTTCTACATCCTCGATATACTCTGTGAAGTGATCTAAATTGAATATTAAAGTTTCTAGTTTTAGTATTTTTTCATTTTCTACTCTAATGGAGTTTAACATTTCTATTCCTTGATTAATGGTGTCTATTATATGATTTAGCTCGTTTGCTTGTACGCTATTTTCTGATAGATTATTTATTTTGTCTTCTAGTTCTTCTTTATCTTCCTGATCTAAAGTTCCGAAAAGATATTTGTAAAGTGATCCTACAGCATTTATTAATCCTCGTTTATTTCGTTTAATGATTCTAATTCCATTAATTTCTCTGTTCAGTTTATCTAATAAGTATTGGATTTGTGTTACATTATTGTATTCTTGAGCTTGTTCTGTTAATTTATTATACGTTATATCAATCTTAGTTAGATTTACTTTTAGGTAATGATGTTCGAAGTTGATTGGTAGGTCCATTGTGCCTGTTTTAAATATTAAGTAACCGTTCGGGGCTTTTATTGGATTTATCTCAATGCTTTGGGTATGTGATGTGTTGATATTTATTAATAAAATGATTATTATTATGTTTATGATGGTCGTCTTGAACTGTTGACCTGTAATTAATTGTCATATTTACTTTTATTAACTTTCTTTTTCTTTTTGAATTTTGATTTGTAGTGTGTTATTTTTCTACCTCTGTTGACTTCTTCATAGTGTTTATCATCTATTTGTGTTATATTTCCTGTTTGCTTGAAAGGGTTTGTTGATTTTGATTTTACTAATGGTGATTCTCTATACCTAATGTCTACTTCAAAATCTGTTCTGTTCTCATTTAATTTTTCAATTTTATTTTTCTTATTTAGTTGTGTATCGTATTCAGGGGTTCCTGCGTAAATGAAAATGTCTGCTGGTGTTCTACCAGTCGTATTATGTTTGGTTTTGTGATTATATGTGTAAAGTATTATTTCGAATCTAGTTAGTTTATCTTCTTGATTTGTGTCAGAATTAATAATTCTCAATTTTTCGTTTATTGTTTTATGGAATCTTTCAATATCTGAGATACCATTTTTACTAGTTGTGATAGATATTTTTACGTTTTCTGTTTTTAACCATATTTGTAGTGCGGAGCACAAGAAAGCTGAGTCTTTATCTGCTTTTATTTCAATTGGTTTTCCCATGTCATTAAATACTTTTAAAAGAGCTCTTTTGGCTTCTAGCCAATCTCGACCGTTTACTTCAATTAAAGTTGCGTATTTGGAATATAAGTCTATGCAAGATAGAAATTGTTGTTTGTCTACTATGTAAAAATCAATGATATATTTTTCTCTGGGATTATGGACTTCTGGAGTTAATTCAAAGGCTAACTTTGTGTTTCTATGTTCTGTTTTTGCTATGTTACAAACTTTACATTCGTTAATTATATTTTGAATTAAATTTTGGTAATCTGGATAATAGTATTTTTCTTTGAATAATAGTGTCATTTTTTCTATTCCTGGATGTATTAATTTTTGATGTGTATTAATAATGTATTCCTTAAATTCGGAATAGGTTTGGAAATCTATTAATTTTGTTGTTGATCTCATTACTTTTGTAATGTTATTAGGACTAATTATTTCAACGAAAGCGTTTTGGAAAGTAATAAAATCGGTTTCGTTGTTAAAATATATAACACTTTTCTTTGAACATAAATATTCTTTTATTAATTCTTTTGCATGATCATGTGTCATTTCGAGATAGTTTATTTTAATTTTTGTTTTGTAGAAGTAATTTGTTACTTCTACGTTATTTGAGTTATTCTTGACAAATTCTATTTGTCTTTTAAAATAATTAATTGGTCTTTCAGTGAAAGAAATGTAATGCTGGCTATCTTCTTGAGCGCTATGGATTGTTGCTGCGGTAGTATCGGAAATTTCTCCTAACAAGTTTTCTTCAATTCTTACTCTAGATAAAGCATCTGCAACATAGTTTTCTTTACCTGGTACATATTTGATGTGATAATCGAATTCATTTAATTTTATTTTCCATCTTTGTAACTTCATATTTGGTTCTTTGATATTATTAAGCCAGACGAGTGGTCTGTGATCACTGAGGATTTCGAATTTTCTTCCATAGAGATAAGATCGGAAATATTTTGTTGCCCAAACAATTGCTAAAAGTTCTTTCTCAATTGTTGAATAATTAATTTCATGTTCATTTAAAGTTCTACTTGCGAAACATATTGGTTTTTGATTCTGTGACAGAACAGCTCCAATAGCTATGTTACTGGCATCAGTTGTGAGGCAAAATGGCTTTTCGAAATTCGGATAAGCTAGTATTGGGTCGGACGTAATTAACACTTTTAGTTTTTCGAATGCGGAAATGTAATTTGATTCTTTAATATTTATAATTGCACCCTTTTTTAGTTTTGAGGTCATTGGCTTAACAATGTGTGCAAAGTTAGGAATGAATTTTCTATAATAACCACAAAGTCCTAAAAATGATTTTATTTCTTTTTGGGTCTTTGGTATTGGGAAATTTTTTATGGCTGATATTTTTATAGGATTTGCTTTTATTCCTTCTGTTGTTATTATGTGTCCAAGGAATTCAGTTTCTTTTTTCATGAATTCGCATTTGTCTAATTGCAGTTTTAAATTAGCTTCTCGTAGTTTTGTGAATACCCTTTTTAATGATACTAGATGTTCTTCCAATGAAGTGGAATACACTATTATATCATCCATATATACTAAGCAATCTTTATAGATTAAATCTTCTAGTAAATTGTTCATACAACGTTGAAATGTTGCTGGGGCGTTTTTCAATCCAAAAGGCATTCGAGTGTACTCGTAATGTCCATTTTTGGTTGAGAAGGCTGTTTTTGCTATACTATTTGGGTCCATTTGTATTTGATGAAATCCTTTCGCTAAGTCAATAGTGGTAAAATACTGACATTTGCCAAGCTTGTCAAGTATGTTATCCATGACTGGAATAGGATATTTATCATCGATTGTTATTTCGTTCAAGTTTCGGTAGTCAATGACTATGCGAAACTTTTCTTTACCTGATGCATCACGTTTCTTTGGCACAATCCAAATTGGTGAGCAATAAGGTGAATTTGATTTACGAATTATACCTTGTTTGATCATGTCTTTGATTTGTTTTTCGACTTCTTCGTCGAATGTTTGCGCATACTTGTATGGTCCCTTATGAATTGGATCCTCGTGTTTAGTTTGTATGACATGCTTAAGTGTACTTGTGAAAGTCAAATTGTCACTTTCTTTGTACTGAATGTCACTAAACTCGAAAAGGATTTTAGTTAGTTTTGTTTTTTCCTCATCGTTCAGATGTTCTAGTCGGAATTGATTTGTTTCATTTAATTCATTATTTATTGCGTAGTTTACAGCTTTGTCATTTGATTGGGGCGGATCAAGGCATTGAAATGCGGGTCTTGTCCTTAACAGGATCTTCACGATCATATTTCATTAGAAATGAATGCTCGTTTAGAATAACTGTTTTTTGTTTATAATCAATTCTTGCTTCGCACGATTCTAGATATTCTCTACCTAGTAGAATATCATATTTGTCGGAAAAGTTGTGTACATAAAATTTTTGAGTAGTAGGGCAAAGCTTACTAGGGGCAAAAGATATGTAATTATTTAGTTGAACAATGCCATTTATAGTTTGCACTTTTAGTTGGCAAGGTTTAATGGAAAAATTTAAAAGGTTTTGTTTGATTAGATTGATGGACGAACCTGTGTCGATTACACAGTTAAAATGTTGGCCATTCATAACTAATCTGATGAAGGGATTTGTTCTTCTTGATCCGAGGCTTCTTGATGAAAATTTTCTGAAATATCCATCTTAGAATAACCACTAGTACTTTCTCTTTGTCTTTTTACTGGTGGATTTGTTACCTGATAATTAGAGTTGTTTTTCTGCTGATAATTCATTGGATTCTGAGATCTACTTTGAGTTAGCTTTTGTTGGAATTCTTGATGTAGTTCTTGATTACTTTCTTTGGTATTATGTGAATAGTTTTGAGTATTGCTACTCGAAGGTTTTTGGTTGTTATTCATAGTTTTTCCACTGGTTTGATAATTTTGGCTTTGATTAGATTTTCTTGTTTCGAATGTATTGTTTTCATATAACCCTTCTCTTTGAGCTACTTGTTTTAGTTTGCTAACTGTTGTAATGTCAAACCTAGCTAATGTCATAAAAAGTCTATCTGGAAGTTTTTTGTGATTACATCTTTTATAGTGTTTTTCATTGCATTTGTATAGATTGTGGTACTGTATTGATCGTTTTCAAGGCTAAGCTTGCTTGTTATAATGTAGGACTTATTCTCTAAATCTTCTATAAACTTACGAAGATTTCCATGGTAGTTGGTGTTGTAGAGTCTTCTTAAGAGTTCTTCATATGGTGTGTGTGTTTTCAGCTCGTTGATGAGTGCTGTTCGTAGTTCCATCCAGTTGTTTGCTTGTGCAAGTTGTGATATCCGTTGGGCTTCTCCTGATAAGAGCGTCTCTATTGCTCCATACATGATGTTGTGTTGTCGTATATCCTTGGTCGGGTACAGACTTAGGATGTAGTCTATTCTTCTGATGAATGTTGTTAGATTTTCGGAGTTTCCGTCGAATGTTGGCACATGTCTAAGTGAAGACAGCGCATGGTTAAGATGAGTCTCTGATAATTCTAGAGCCATCTTGCTTTTGTATATTTTTTTTTTTTTGTTTGTTTAAGAATTTTAGGTTTGTTTAAATGTCTTTTTAGTTCATTTAATGTAGTTGAATAATGCGTTGTATTAATTCGTATAGTTAGTTCGAATTTTGTTAACGATTTTTGATTAAACAATTTTTTTTTTTTTTTTTTTTTTTTATAAAATACTTGCCGCTTACAGGGATCAAAAGATTTGTAAGGCCCGGACACAAGTATTTCGTAGTGGTTTTTTTTCCACTACACAGAGCTTCAAAATAGTCCAGAGGATCTATTTATTAGCAGAAGCCTGTATTTTATACGCGACACTCCGCGTAGTTCTTTCGCGTATCAGTATGATGATGAATTAGATGTTCACCAAAACTGATCTTTACCCGGCTGCGCCAATTGTAGATTTAGCAGTGAATTTAAAATAAAAAAAAGTTTTATTTTTTATTTCACTTATCTTTATTATGAGAATAAATTAACGATTTGAATCGACACATCGATCTGATGATATCGGCGTGGAAACTTAGACTGATTTACAATTATTCTTACGGTAATATTTATATGAATTTAATTTGCTTATGTATAGGTGAAAGTCTACAGCTTATTGGACATGGACTTTGATCGGAAGATTTCCAGCTATTAGGAAATGCTGAATTTGCATTCCCACGCTTTTGGCGATTAGGGGGCTCAGTGTTTATACTGGCGCTGTGGATGATTAGGGAGCTTGGGCTCAATTGTTTATGTTATTGGCTTGTGTGAATTTAATGAGAAGATGATTATAAGTGTCGCCAATTTGGGGTTTAAATATATGTGTGTATATATGAGGTGTTGGATATGTGACTATATATATATATATATATATATATTAATTCCGTAGATTAGCGGCTGACCTAGCGAACTGCCGTTTGATTCTTATCCATTGTATTGCCCCATCGGCTATTTTATCAACACTTCAATCAACAGACTTTAACAATTCAACACACACAAATTAAGACACTAAAAAGCGCTTTATAAACAACAGCAACAACAACATGAAGTCATATGTCTGGCCCATTCCCCTAGCTAGTAGTTTCAATAATTTATTGGTGGCCTGTTTCCATTGTGAATGGGGCTGGCAAAGTGTTAAGTACATAAATCAATTCACAGATTATGCTTGGGAAAAATATATATGGTAAGTATAGCAACTAAGAGACTCATATATGTATATATGAACATATGTACATATAAAACAGGCAAACTATTTATTAATGCATCCAGTTAAACATTTATGCAGCATTAAGAAAATTTACAACGTACAAAACACAAATAAATCAATGTAATTTCTTATTTTAATTGTGCGACAGGTTCGGGCCGAGAAGAGAGCTGCATAAAGCTGACAACACGGAAAATGCATTAAGTAGTAACGCTTCAATGTCCAATGCCGATGTAGATGCAGATATCATCAGACCATTTTAGACGTAATGCATAGTTTGGCTGATGCCAGACAATTTTACAGCGCTTTATGTCCGTTGCTGGACGTTGACAAAGCAAACCAAATGTAGCAGCAAAATACTCGTAATACTATAGTCACATAACACGCTCATATCTATGGCCAAATACAGCAGAGAACAAAAAAATAATGAAAATATGTCAAAACAATGGTCAATGGATATCGCTAGCTTTCTACGAGTATGTGACAATGTGTGTGCTTCAGGGCTATTGCTCTATACAAACTATGTATGGTAGTTACGAATAGCCTTGAAGTTTGCTGAGAGTCGAATGAAAAAAATTAAAAGATATTGATAACGATAATGGTTCTTTAATCTTAAAAAATTATTTTCTAACATTTTTCAGTGCTTGCGAAAGTTGTAAAAAACTCCATGGAATTAAGTCAATTGCCCTGGAGAGAATAAATTCCAAATAATTGCAAATTACAATTAGTTTTAATAGTTAGATATGGAAGATACAGAAGACATATATCAATAGGTAGGTAGATAGACATGTGTACATCAGAGCAACATAACTTGTTCGGCTTGGGATTTAACATCAAGTATATAAGTAATATCAAGTACATATATATATATATATATATATATATATATATATATATATATATATATATATATATATATATATATATATATACTTATCATATGACTTAGTCTGATAATTAAGCATATCAGAAACAAATTAGATTTATAATGCTAAGGCGATAAGAAACAAAAATAAGAAGAAGCTTATGACATTTAGTAGTTGAGTTTGGCGAAATTGTAGAAATAGTTTCATTGTGACTTCTACAGATTAAACATGTCTAGCGCATTGGGCAAAAGTGATGGCATAAACATACGCATTATGAATGTATCAGACTATCAGAATGTAAAGCAAGCAATGGGAGGAAATGTCTGCAAAGACGAACCGCTGGATATCTGCTGTGGAGGGAATGTGAAAAAATTTAATGAGCAAGAGGACGATGCCTATTACATATCTATGGTAGAGCAAGGCACTAGTCTTGTGGCTATCGATGAGCACAATGGTGGACGCATTGTCGGTTTGGTATTGTCATATGCTCAGACACCTAGCGATTTGAATAGGTACTCCAAAGAGTTATTGGCACCTACTGAATTTGAACTCATTGATCAATTTATATCAAAAGTCGAGAATGAAGTCAATCTCTTTGAGCGTTACAATATCTCCAAATTGCTCTGCTCGCACATAACGAATGTTGAAGCTTCAATGCGAGGAAAAGGTCTGGGCACACGTCTTGCTGCCGCTCTCATGGAAGTGGGTCGCTCCAAGGGCTACCCCCTGATGGTAGCCTACTGCACTAGCTTTTACTCGGCACGCCAAAAGAAGACATTGGGCATGGAATGCGTATATGAAAAGGCCTATGCGGACTACAAAGATGCAAATGGCCAAGTTGTCTTTAAGCCACCAGAACCACATACACATTTACGTGTGATGGCAATAAAACTCTAAAAAGATTATATTTTGCTACGACCATTTATCGGTAAAAATGTTCTTATCAAGTTAATTGTTGCTGTTGAACTTTTGCTCAAGATACTTTCAGTGAACTTTGAATTACTAAAAATTGTATCAATAGTAACTATTAAGACAAACAAAGCGACATATATTCAAATATAACATGATTTGTATACTGAATCACAGTCTGACATATACAGAGTGTACAAAGTCAGAATCAGCAGCGAATCAACTTTGCCCGTTTTAGTGAAATAAACTCTTTTAATATATATTACAAGTGAGAGAACTATTTCCTTTTCTCAGCAAAAAATAAAAGA
Organism: Drosophila antonietae; assembly: GCA_030914385.1. Taxonomy (NCBI): domain Eukaryota; kingdom Metazoa; phylum Arthropoda; class Insecta; order Diptera; family Drosophilidae; genus Drosophila; species Drosophila antonietae. The sequence goes on from JAUESO010000313.1 coordinate 42,912, forward strand.
GTATTCACTCCACTACTCGATTATTATTATTTTTTTTAACTTTGTTCATTTCCATTTTCAGTGGCAGTTAGATTCAGTTATTTTGCCATCTTTCCGCTCGTTCTCTCCCTCTCACTGTTTTTTCCGTTGCTCCATGCTCAAAATTTATGACACACGGCAGCAATTTGTGTGCAGCTACAGCTACACGAGAACAAAAAAAGAAACAAAAACAAAAATATTTGTTGCTATCGCGTGGCACCACTGTTGCAACAACAACAATAACTAGAGAAATGCTTGCTCCCTTTATCAATATGTGGGATATATGGCTGGGCGACGACTAGACACCGAGCATTATTAAAAGGTAAATATTGCCCCCAGGAAAACAATAAAAAACAAAATTCAAAAATGTTCGACAACAACTGAAAAATTTTATGCGCTTTTTTTGTATGTTCAACATAGCTTTTTTCGCAGACGATGAAATTTTGGATTTTTGTGAGATTTACGAGACAGTTAAGGGGCACAACATAAATTCCAGTGAACCATGCCACAAACACACACACACACAAAGAGACACACGATTGCATCTGTTGTTGTTGTGGCATTCTCAAGTGCATTTAATTAGAGCTTCGTCTTTCCTCTATGTGTTGGCTAGAGAGCAATTTATATATATATATATGCATATGTATATATTTTCTCCAATGTTCTTTGTTTGGCATATTTTCCATGTCTCCAATTAAAATGAATGCGTTCATTGATCCGCCTTTAGGTCTAGGGGGACGGGGCGTTGTAGGGACACTGTGCGGGTCCCAATGTTTGGGGGCTGCTGCTGCCTCTGCTACTGCTGCCTCTGCTACTGCTGCTGCTGCCGTTGCTTATCGGGCGCTATAAATCTTGATACGCTGTCATGTTCTATCTAATTAGCAATATGTCAATAAACTTAATTTAATTTTTTTTTTCTTCCACTGTTTGCCTCGCTTCTATGTGGCATGCGAGTGGCCTGATGGTGGGTGGGCGTCGCTTTGTTGCTGGTTGCATTGCGGTTGTGGGTATGGGTTAGACTTTAAAATTGACTATTGCTGTAGCTGCGGCTACGTTTATTGAATATTTGCAATTGCTCTTACTTGAATACACGACTATTTTTTATCCAAATCTATTGTATTTATTCTATATACTCTGTTCAGATTGTTTGCATGTGAATTCCAAATATTATTTGATTTTTTATTATTTCGTAGATTTTATTTATTTTTCGAAATTCAGCTTGTTTCAAATTTTACTCGTTTTGAGTTGAAATACGAGAATGTTGAATAAAATTAATTGGATTCTGTGGCTCGTTGTGTGTATGTGTGTGTGGGAAGGATCATGTTGAGCATATTTTATGTTAGCTATATATACGTTATATTTTCTCCAGTAATATTTTTTATGTTCTACTGTGTTCTGAATTATTCTTCTATAAATAAAAGGTAATTAAGAAAAAAATGGATAACTAAAATGATCAACAAGATAACGTAAAAAAAAAAAAATAATATTAATTATTATAATAATACAACTGAGAATATCTCATTTAATTGAGGAATTCTAATTACCAAATTGTTTAGATAAAAAGGCCACAAAATGTTGCTCTTTTTTTTTAAGCAAAACTAAGTTTAGAAATATTTTATATATGAGGGAAATTTCAAGATTTATGTATGTAAGCTCGACAATCTATCTCTCTAGTACTTAAGAGATTGAAAAACAAATATTTATTTTCTTTGAAATTACAAAATCCAGTGAAAGAAATTTCACGGGCACTAATAAGTAAAATATACATACATAGATGATTCTCACTGAGCCTCTGATATAATATGAAGTATTTTATTAATTATCTCTATCTACAATGCCATTTGGGACAACTATATTCCCGTTTATTTAGTATTAGGGAAAATGTAATTTAGTTGTAATATCAAATAGCATATCTATACACCTTCAAATAACACAAACGTATGTAGCTGTTTGCATTTCTGATTAACTAATTCCATGTGATTTCCATAGCATTTGCAATTGATCAAAATTATATTGAAATGCGCATGCAACTAAGCAGATGCACTGATATAAAAACAGAGCATATACATATATGTGCACATATATAAATTTATATAGTCACATTTATACATATTTGTATATACATACATACATACATATATCTACTGCTAACACTCTGCTGTGTGGCTGATATGAAAATCCGACAAAACCTCTGAAAGCCATCAAAATGCATCATCAAATTGTGGCAGTTTGCACCTTTTATATAATTTCCTTTAATCAATTATGTGTAACGGCAAAACAACAATAACAAGAACAACAGCAACAACAAGAAGAGCATTGCAACTGCATGCAGTAATATTAGCAAAATCGACAAATTTACGGCTCGAAATGCGCGCCGACTGTCAGCATGTTGAAAATAAATTACAAAACATTATTAGCATTGCCAATGGGGATGATCGATGGGCGTTGATAGGGGCGTTGGGCGTGGCTGCTCGCCTGCAGTCATGTTCAAATCAAATAAATTACCAAAAACAACTTCTATGGGCAAATCATGCATTAGCTTAGACTGCGAAATGCTCTAAATTAATTAATATGACAATACAAATATTTGCATATTATTTATTATAATTTCGAAAATGTTGGTTTTAATTATTTTTGGTAATACTAAAAACAAATATATAAATATATTTAAAAAAATCAAATTTAAATTTTTTATAAAATGTATATAAATATATATTAATATTTGAAATTTAAAAAAATTATTTATTTATTTATTTAAATTAATTAGTTGATTTATTTAATTTAAAAAAGATTGAATCATTAATTTATTTTTTTTTATATATATATAAAAAGAAATTAAGATATTAAATTAATAATAATTAACATAAATTGTATATAACAAATATTTTACAGAAGTATAAACATATTATATTTTATATAATCTTTCTTATTAATTTATGTCAATTATTTAAATATAAATATTTATTTTATATATATTTTAAATTGATATTATATATTGATTATAAGTTTTTATTTTTCGAAGTGGTTTATGAAAATTATTTTTGTACTCATACATTAAAATAACAAATGATTTATGCAATATAATTTTATAAATATTTTTAAATAATTTTATCAATTATTGCAAATAAAAAAAAATTAACAAACTAATAAAAACATATTTATATAAAAACGAAATGAAATACAAAATAACAATAAAATCTGTAATACAGGATATACAATTTTTCATACGCATATCCCAAACAGCAAAGTCGAGCATAGCTGGAGACTGAGTCGGAAACTGGGAAGAGTACATAAGTGTCATGTAAAACAATTTATTGTTTATTTTTGGGAATTTTGGGGACTTTTTGGCGATATGTTGGACAGCTGCTAGATTGATACATGTTTGACCTGGAGATGGTTTCCGTTTACAAGCAAATGCATATGTATATATTTATGTATGCCCACATATATTTACTGACTTCTATTTAATTAAAGTCGATGTGAACGCATTAAAAGTGCCATGTTTAATCATTGTTTGATAATTTGTCAAGCCTCAGCGAACTGGTCGACCGTAAATGAAAATGAAAATTAATTGATAAACGCTGATAAATACGTTTAATTTGCAACCAAAAATCACATTAATTGCATTACACACACACAAACACACACAGACAGTCAAACACCGAAGCGTAGATCAAAAGGCAAAAAACTGCACAGCTAATGGTCAACCAGAGCCGCAGCCAGAGAGTGAGTGAAAGAGGAAGCGGGTCGTGGGTTGAATGCTTGGTAAGAGCGGCAGTGGCTAAAGTGGGAGTGGCTGGACCAGCAGAACCAGGCAAACCAACAGACAACAGCGACAGCAACCACCAGTCAACAGCAGGCAGCGGACAGTACCCCCCCCCCACACACACACACACTCAGGTATTCTCTTCATATTGTGCACAATTAGTGACACAGCGAGACCCAAGTGGACAATTCCTAGCTACAGGGGATACTCACTACAGATAACGCTGACTGCCAGGTACGCATATGTGCCTCAGGCTACTGTCGTATGTGTATCCCTCTCTCCCTCTCTCTCGCTCTCGCTCTGGGTATTTGCGAACCCCTCATTGAATATCTCGGCCAGCACTCACATCATTTTCGACGCTCTGTTGTTGTCAACAATATGCGAAATTAAAGCCAACGACGATGACGACGACGACGACGACTCTCGACGCCCGCCTCATTGTCCCGTGTCCTGTGTTTGGTGCACGTAGTTTGACGGTTTCGTCGATTGGCACACATCTGCGCAAATCGAATTAATGTTCACGCATGATTTGGATCTGTATGACGGATCTTTCAGTGGGTGGCTTAGTTACGCCGCCAGCACAGAGCACACATCACACAGTGTACAAAAATTAATTAAGCATCTTGTTATGAGACGAGAAAAACAAGGCTTAACTAGGTGAAAGACAAATGAAACTGATGGAAAAATACCATGCCAAAAATGAATGACGTTTGTATTGTAGCAAGAGATTGTTGAATGTATATATCTGAGATATATGTATGTATATACATGTATTATGTGATGAGCTATATATTTTAGGTAACCAGGGCTAAGCTCATAGAATGATAGACAAATTGCTTGGTTTTTAGATAGCTTTAGTCCCAACTGGCTTAAGTTTGAGTAGAAAGATGAATAAAAATGAAAAGTTATTGCTATAGATTTGCAGCTAAACTCAGAAACATTGGGTGATAATGTGAGATACATTTAAAGGACTTGATAAGCTTAACAGGCTATAATCTTGACGCTTTATTGGCAATTTTTATTGTACATGCTTTACGCTTTGTTGATAAATAATTGAAAGAAATAGTACTATCATATAAAAAGCTCACCTTCAGAAAACATGTCCCATCGCTGCAATTCTCATTTAGGTCTCAAATAACAAATTAGGTTAGATATAAAAGACTTCACAGATAGCTTCAGGTATCTTCCATACAATACAGCTGTATAAATCTGCAACCCCACACACGCTAAGGATGATACATGCCTGGAACCCCTTGGTACATGAGAACCAGGAAGGTCTCAAGTGAAGGTAGAAAGTGCAGACAATTCTCACTCAAATAACCAAGCTACGCATTTAGATACCACTTCGCCAAAATTTGATTTTGAATGAAAATATATTTCTATATATTTAAAAAAAAATTGCTTTAAAAATTTTAGCAAACAATTCCAATAATAATATCTATTATTTATTTTTAAACTCACAATAACCAAAACTAAATTCTGTTCAAATGATTTATGTTCTCTTGAACAACAACAAGGAACACAAAAGTTCAATAACAGCATTTGAGGCTTTCCCATATTAATCTTCACTAACAAACACAAAACATTTGTTTAAATATTTAAGCACAACAAATTGCCAAATGTCTATATGACATTTGTTTATAATATGTTTTAGTTAATCGCTTGCTAATAAAATTTAGCAATAACAAATTGCGCAAACAGGTGCATAAACATTGCCAAATTTTGCAACAACTGAGCTAAACTATATAAGCTCAGCAAATTGTTTAAAGTTTATCATTCGATTAGAGGAGTCGATCGAAAAGATGAGAGTTAATTCTATAATTCTAGGCTACGCCGTATTGGCAATTATTTTTATTGCTTACCTGCCGTTGGGTGAATCTGTCACCTGTACAGTGGAGCCCGATAATGCTGACTGTGTCGACTGCCTCGATCCCATCAATATTAATGATGCCGAATGTGTTGCTGAAGATTCTGATGACGATGTACCCAGGGGGCCACCCAGGGGGGACCGACCAGGCAGGCGTCCAGGCCGGAGGAGGCGTGGTCACAGGCACGAGCACGGACGCGGACACGGGCAAGGACAAGGGCAAGGACAAGGGCAAGGACAAGGGCAAGGGCAAGGCCAAGGGCAAGAGCAAAATCGTCGGCCACAAACTATGTTGGGCACCATTCTGCAAAAGAAACTCAACTTTATAAATGCATTAAAACAGGGCTAAGATGTAAGAGAATTTAAAAAAATATATGTGTATAAAAATTGAAGATTAAAATAAATATAAATACAAAAAAAAAAATAGATAAATAAAAATAAAAAGAATATATAAAAGAATAAAAAAAAAAAAAAACAAGTAAGAAGGCTCTAGTCAAAAAACTAATAATAATTTAAAACCCAAAGAGATAAAAAGTGTATGGATATAAATGTTATATAGAATTTTACATTCCGAATTGTTTAGTTTATGCTGACTAAACAAGAATGATACTATTTGAAATAACAATCTTTAGTTTCACTTTAGTTGTCCAAATATTGAATAGACTTTATGGCATCCGCAGACGCAGTATCTAAACTCCAGAAAAGATAATGAATAGTGATTCAAAAGCCTTGCCTAAGCAACTTCTTAAAAGCGTGATTATTATTAAAAGCTCTTAGAAAATATATGGTGTAAAGAATTTATATAATTCTAATATATAGTAATTTCATATTTATATAAAAATTAAATATTTACTGTTATATACAAATTATTTTCATTTTATATAGGGACATAAAAACACATTTCTTCAAAATAACTACCATATTAAATTTCCTTATTTTAACAATCTTATCGTACAGATTATCAAAATCACGTGCAATTAGTACACTTCAACGCACCCTGTACATCAAATGATATGCTATTAACGACACGCCTGCTCAAATGCAGCTGGCTCAGCTGGCAACCCTTTTTGTCGACATCTATTGCTCTGCGCTGCATACAGGCATCTGTGTTTAATGCACTTTTGTCTAGCCGTTTTCTAGCCAGAAAATCCCAGTAAAGTCACAGAGCTGCATGCAGCAACATATATGTATGTATGTAGCTGGCACGTTAGATGGAGTCAGTTATCAATGGCGCCAACTGTTGCCAGGGCCGGGCTGAACCTAACTGTCAAGCTTACTAATTTTAAGGATTCCTTACTCCTGCTACTGCACCACCGATTGCTGTAAGCTTCTGTTGGTAGCAAGCAATGCCAATGCCATTGCCATTGCCAAACTGTTTCGCCATTTTCTATTGCGTGTCGCGTCTGCCAAAGCCAGTTGCTGCTATACCCATTTTAAAGTATTTGTCAGGGTATATTGGTTTGAGAATTTAATAAAAAATAAATAATAAATAATAAATTTTAAATAAAAAAGTAATAAATAAGTAATCTTATTATTTTGTTGTATTACTATTCATTATATCATTGTAAATTTAATTAAAGTATATCATAAGGAATAAGAGAGCTGTCAACATTGAGTTTCAAATGTAGATCTCAGCTATACTTTTTCATAAAATTCAATTTGAACCCAACCCATTAAATTAAATTGCAAGAGTAACTGCTAGTCGAGCACACCCGACAACCCCAGCACTTTTACTTGTTGTTGGCGTTGTGGCCTGACTTTTCAGAGTCATTGCCAATATGTCGAGCTGCTGCTGCCGTTGCTGCTGCTGCTGCTGCTGCTGGTAAACTGCTGATAATTAATATTTTATGCACACGTCTGCGTTGATTTCTATCTTTATTGTTGTTTGTGTGCCATCGTCTCATCCTCGTCCTGGCTATGGCTTTAGCCTTGTCGTTCGCTTCATTTTTTTTTTAATTCCATTTTTTTGTGTAGCTGCTGCCGCTATTGTTTGCCCAGTGGCAACGCCTTTCAATGGCTTTTCAGTTGGAAAATGTCTGCACGATGTGCGGTTGCGGTTCATTACACTTTCTGTTTAGCCACCAGCCCCCTGAAAACAATCCACTGTGTCGGTTATTAAAAGTCTATTAAAAATTCACGTTCAATGCCTTTCTGTTTCTCGATTTTCTCACTTTTAGCTCTATCGATGGCCCCCACATATATTTGCCATAAATTAAGTGGAAAATGTAGCCACACTTATTATACGGCATTGTGTTTACGGTTAACGCTTTATGGTCTACGGATTTCGCATTATTTTTTATCACACTCGGCAATTTGTTTGCCCTTAGGCTTTGGGCTGTGTGGCCTGTGTGTTTGCCAGCTTTATTTTTTTGAAGTTGTTCGTTCGGGACATGCCTTATCTGCCCTCTCTGGGACTATTCAAGCCGGAAATACTCATGTGTCAGCTAGCCAAGTACCAAGTATCTTTTTAGTATAGTTTTGATTTTCGATTTTCAATTTGAATTTTTGATGTCAGTCCATTTAAGCAGTCGCTCACCTCAACAGCAACAGCGGCAGCTGACATTAGGCAGGTGTTTGGCCCCTAGCTGACAAGCAGAGTTTTTGCTCCAGCTCTGGCTATGTCATTTCCTTGTGACTGTAGTGCGAGTATCTTGTATTGCCATGCACTTTTAATTTTCTTGACTTTTACTGCCTGCAGAGACTTGGAGTGTTGGAGAGGGGGGAGGAGGAGGAGGAGGAGGAGGAGGAGGGATAAGTGTCATGTATGTATTGAATGTCTTTGTGAGTGCTGCCTGCCAGCATGATTGACAGCTCGGTGCAAGCTAAAATAATTTCAATACTGAACGGAAATGGGCGACAGTCTAAGCAGACAAGATTATCGACACTAAGTTCTAGAGTTTCTTTTTTGTACTCTTTAATTTCAGCTTTTAATATTGATTAGATAACTATTTACATAAGCTGTCAGTTATTACTGACATAAAATGTTACAAGCACTACAAGAAGTAAATAAAATCTTGAAGTTCTTTTAATGTTAAAGATTCTTGAATATATGTTGTTTTTATAGTTTTGGGGAGTAATTTCATTAATAATTCGTATGTACGATACGATATCTATGTATTTATACTGTATTTTAAATATAAGTTATTTTAAATAAAAATTTTCTTCTCATTTGATTTACTGCTAAAATGCAATGGACAATGCAGAGTAAAAATTAACACAAATGATCAGCCTAGCCGAAGGTGTCGGCTGAGTAAAAACTGTAAGAGAGCAAATGAATGCAAGAACACGGATGATAGTCGTCAACTAGAACATATACAAATGCTACACCTGGGGCATTATTACGAGATAATACCGATAATACCGAAGTGGAACGATGTGTTCAAGAAATCTCTCTAACCAATGAGCAGAAGCTGCAGTCTACGCTCAGAGTGATGATATAGCGGACAGAATATTGATATGTTAGCAATAGCTCTTTAAATATTGTACTTGACGTTGCCATAGAGCAGATATTGCTAAGTACTAAATCGAATTGTGAAGCGTTCGTCGTGAGAAGACAGCCTCGACCAGTTTATCTTTCACAACTGAATCTGATCTAACTTTATGCAACGACTCATGATTAAATAGCACATATTATTAGATATTTAAACAGCTGAAAACTGATAATAACTAAAATACCTTTCGACACACAGCTGCCAGCAATAATATAAATAAAAATTTATAAACTCATTCAGTTTTAGTTTTGAAGATCGTGCAAATACAATTTCTGTTTGTTTAGTAAATGTTGCTCTTTTTATTATTGACTTTTCTTAGAATTTATATTTTTAGTATACAATTTTATTTCCCATATATAGTTTATCATCTTGACATGCACCTTCAGATTTGTCGTTAGGAATTTCTTGCTTTGATTGACTAAGTCAAAATATATCATTTAGAAATTGAAAATGTCCCTGCTTGCATGTGCCACACAGATTCTTTTTAGTACACAGCTGGTCCATTAGGTCGTCATGCATCATTGTTGTCGTTGCTATTTGGTTATTCCCTGCGGGAAAATCAAACATGATTCTTTGACTAAATGTTTCCCATCTTACAGCCGCTGCTGATGCTGCTGCTGCTGCTTGGCTCTCCTTGGCAAATGTCGTTTAATTGCGCTCGACTCTAAACACGCAGAGAGCAGCAGAGCGCATTGCATGCGTGGAGACAATTTTCGTTGGAAAAACCTAGAAGGCAAATGTTTAAATAGTTTACTTGAGTACGCCTTGTGTCCCCATCTAGTTACTTATTGATCGCCTCGTGTTGCTTGGCTCGAATTCAAATGCTGCTGCATTAAATTTTAATTATATATTTCTTTAAATTTTCTTTCTCTCTCTCTCTCTCTCTGTGTGTTTAGGGAGCTGACAAAACAAAGCCTCAGTTTCATATTTCATGGGTTGAAACTCGCTCTTGCAGAGTTTTCAATTGTTTTACTGCGTTTCACATTATTTGACAAATTGAACAATGAGTTGGGAAAAGGTTGCAAGGGGTGTGAGTTTTGTGTGTGTGTGCATGTGTGTGAAAATTAATGTTAATTGGCGTTTTATTGATTCTTTGATCAATTCGAAATAGAGACAGACTGAGCAAGAGATGGAAAATAGTAAGAGCGAGACAGATAGAGAGTATCGCTCGGGAACTGAGCCACATGTCGCGCAATTGTTCGGCTGTTCTGGAGAAAAACCACTTGAAGGCGACGCTACTGTCGGCTAATGTGAAATATAGCACCCAAACTAACAAAAGAGAAACCCCTACACACTTGAGATCATGAATTTTTAATGGGTACAGCAACCGAGGTCCTGCCAAGTCCTGTCCCTGTACTGCCCTGGCACACAGCCAAGCCTCAGCGCTTCAGCGATAATAATGACAATGATTAGTGTTAAACGCGCTGCGTGCGCCATTTTCTAAAGCGAAAGAAAAAGAAAAATATGTTTTCTTAATAGTTTTCAAGGCCCCAACGACGGGCTCGTCGGTCGTTTCACAAAATGTCCTGGCGCCTATGCGCCTTTGTCTCTTTGTTTTTGTCAACGCTGCATAATTAGACGACTGTTCCCGTACTTACTCCCACTCTCTCTCTCTCTCACTCTCTCTTTCTTTGTTTGGTTGTGTGTAATGTGCTGTCGACATTTTAGGTTATTTATTTCGGGCCACGCACTGCGGTAAATTGCTGTAGATTCGAGCAGCTATGGACAGCGCACAGCAAGGACAAAACAAGTTGGACACACGCTCTTGAAGGATGGCTCATGCTTCGCTAGTAATGCTAATGCTAATGGACTAGTTGGGCATGCTTATCAGTTGTGGCTATGTTTGCTTAGCTCTACATGAGGCTTGCATTTGATAAAATATGACACTAATGTCTGCCTGCCAGAGTCTAGCAAGTGTGTCATATATGTAGATCGCCAGATAACGAAATTACACTTTCTTTCGTTTTTTTTCCCTGCACCCATTGAAAATGGTATTTCCGGGCATAATAGTTTTATGAGTATGCCCGTAACGTGCACAGATCATAAACTACATATATTCTTGATTAGGATGACGAGCTGAGTCAATCTAGTCATGTGCGTCTGTGTGACTGAGTGTCCTTCCAAATGAATGCAGCTTATCATTTTACTTACTTTTAATTATATTTCATTTTATTTTTAACTTTTAAAGCTGAGCTTGTATATCTTAAAAAAAAAGATTACAAATGTACTCTAAAGGTTTCCGTACTGAATAGAGATATTTTGTATATTTATATTATGCTTTGGAAAATACACTTCAGCCTTATGTTTGTATTTTATAAAAATTTTCATTAAGCAAGGCTAACAGAATAATTAAAGTAATTTTCAGAATTTCAGTTAGCAATAGAGCATCAATCACACTTACTTTTTTATGTATATTATGTATTTAATATTCATGGGAAAATAATGTTTATATTTAGGAAAGTTAAATTTAGAATATTTGCAGAATGAATATGACAAACATATATCAAAATGTTGTATTCCAGGACATTTTCGTTGTTTTTATCAACTCTTTAACAATTTCTCTCAGTTCTTTTAGCTTCTGTTCAACTCTTCAGATCTACTTGTATCAAAAGCCTTTTCTCCAACTTCAATTTGCCTTTCCTACTAAAAGTCTATGATATTTCCTATGAGCTCTTTTAGCTTCTTTACTTCAATTTCGCATATCGTTCTAATTTCCTTTTTATTTTCGCCCTTTCTCATTTACCATCGAACGTTATCTCCACTTTATTTCATTTCACATTTTGAGCATTTGCTTAACCGCACTCAGCTTTTGAATGCCATATCGAGTCGGAATCGTCAGACGCTTTGAGCGTAGCTGAACTTTGTACTATTTACCCTCAACTGTTTATCAATTGGCTGGCAAGCTTCGCCTCCTTTGTGGGCATCTTTTAGCTGATATGTCCACTTCATTAAGTTGGCCCTGGCACAGCCTGCTGGGCTGCCAGCCTGCCACTTCAAAGACGGGTTTTTACCGCCCGTTCATATCTGCGGCCACTTTTCTGCTGACCGGCTTTCACTTTGTTTTGTAAGACCCGCACCTTGACAACAAAAGGCCGTTTTCGAAACAAGATGGAAGAGACATGGACATGGACAGGCTAAATAATAGAGTAAGGGGCGCAAACCAATCAGCGAAACCCTTGACAAAAACATAAAGGGTTAGGGTTAACATGAACGAAGGCAAACGGCAAACATATTCCATCATAGCAACATTTTTTGGACAGTTAAGAAAACCGCTTTTATATCAATTGAAGCGCTGTTTTCTTTTCAAGAGGGTACTCGAGTTTTTCCTATAGGGGGTATAAATGCGACGCTGCCAGCAGCCCATCTCAATCTACCATTCACCATTCTCTATATTCCATTTCCATTTCCATTTTCTTTTCATTTTCATTTTCATTTTTCCCTGCTGCGGCTGTTGCTGTCCCGCTCGATCGGCCTCAAGTGCAATTTTCAATCATGCAATTTTTTGCCCTGCATTTGCTGGCAATTGCAGCTGAGTCTCCGTTTTTCTCATTGTTGTCTCGTGCCATATGTGTCCATGTGTATGTCCTTGCCCTGTGTATTGCGCCCTCTTCCTTTAGCTGGTTGTATGAGTGTGTGCGTGTGTGCGTATGTCAGCCGCTGTCATTCATTCAGGCGGCCGTCTGAAGGCTTTTCATTAAAAATCGTTTAATCCACGCTATCATTTTCCCGCTGCCTTTCTCTCGTTTTCTTTTTTATCGCTCTCGCCCTGCCGCTGTCTCGTCCTGTTTGCCAATTGCTCATTGATGCAAACGTCATTTGATTGTCGTCATTGTTGCATTGACAACGACGCACAGGCGACGTCATCAGCAGCAGCTCCTCTCCATGCAACAGTAGCAACATCAGCCCGTCAACCGGATGTTGGCTCTTCAATTTGTTTTTCATGTTTCATATCCTGTTACACCCCGACGTCCCCGACATTCACTGTCCCCCACTTTGCCTTAATGCCAACCCAACTGACATGTGCTCTGCGGTTGTGTGCACGCTGCACTTGAAAGTTTTTTAATGCTCGGTAATTATTGGATTTGCCACGGTCCGCCTAATTATGGTGCAGCACGTGGGTGCCACAAATGAATGAGCGTGAGTGAGAGAGAAGTTGACATAAAGAGAGAAAGAGGAGGGAGTGGGTGTGCGGGACAGAGCAAGCAAAGAGTGGTGAAAGTGTGCAAACGTAGTCCTTGCATTAGCGCATCGTTGAACCGTGAAAATAATGGCCTCGGCCCGACTCCGAATTGCAGTGAAAAGCTGATACACAAGCAGACGACACGCGGCCACTTGAGCATGTTTTTCGGGCGGGCAGCAAAGGGTGTAATAGGTGGGCGAATTGTGTAAACTTTGCTCTTCGAAGCTTAACTGAAAAGTGTGTCAGATTAATGCAAGATCTAAAGCCAAGTCGATTGGTACTTGAAAATTCTTTAATTCAATTTCCACGTGGTTAGAATTTAAACTCATTGAAAGTAAATCGCATCTAATTTGACTAGGCGATAGCTGAAATGTCTACATATTTTGATCCGTCAAAGAATCTAATAAATTTTTTTTCAGTTAAGAAGAATTGACAATAAAGTAATATATATTTAAGATGTATATTTTCTATTATATAGTTGGCAAATTGTGGCATCTTGAACACACTTCTCAGCACTTGCTCATATTAGATTTTTATTTAAAATAAGTACGCTCAGTAAGCAAAAGTAGATAGAGCGAGGGAGGGAGAGAGAGAGTACGCTACTCACTCCTTAAGGCATAAAATAATAGATTCTAAAACAATAAACAATATGAGGATTCCAGAGAATTTATATTAATATTAGTTTTGTTATAACCAGTTCATTCGATTTAGCTTATCTTAGTTTTCGATTTATAAAATTATTTTGTAATCATATTTTGAGTTTTCCATTTTCTAGCTCATATAACTTTATTATCTAAATATATATGTATTTATCAACTATTATTTCTATAACTATAATCATTGTGGTGATGGCATAACTTCACATCATTAATTTTTCTCTCATATCCATATCTCCATCAAGAATTTCTCATAATATAAATAACTGCCTTGGCATATTTCACAATCCACTCATTGTCTAAGTGGGTTTATGAAGTTAACCCACTTAAACCTATTTGCCAACTTGCCACGTTCCGTTTGACATAGTTAACAGGGAAAGAAGATGCATTCCCCACCACAATCATTAACATTAACCGAGCAACAAGAGCTGAGCTGGCAAAATTACAACAACAATAACACACACACACACACAAAAAACGATGCCTCATCATAGGCGATATTAACTTTTCTCGCTTCCACTGCCACACCCACACCGTACTCCTTTCGTCTCTCAAATATCACAAGCACACCCCCAACAATTAAAGTCATTACCCGGCTATCATGTTGATAGTTCGGCTCGCAGCGAAACTCTAAGCTCCAGCAATGTCTCATGTGTCCGTTGTCTGGCTGTGTGTCGCCAGTGTGGGCCCAACTCTAAGCTGCCACAAAAACTTTGGAAAAGCCCCATCACCCCAGCCTGGCCTAGGCCCCCACCAAAATGTCGCTCTAAAGTGTCAGCCCGCCCGAAAAATCCCGCCCCAAACGTTTAGCATACAATTAGCCCAAAAGGCAACGAACGCACTGGAAGTCAGGCAAAAACTTCAGTGAAAATTATTAAAATTTCTCATGTTGGTTGGGTCGTTGTTGCTGGAAAAAGGGTTTGACCATATGGAAATTAGCATATGATACCCATTTCGTGGGCTGGCTCTCACACACCCAGCCAAGGTACCACTTAGCTTTAAGCTTAAAGTCGATGCGAATTTCGTGTCTAGTCATGTGGCATGAACTTTAGTGTGTGTGTGTATGAAAATAAAAAAAGTCGACGAGTTATGATTTTCCATTTTCCACATTTTCTTTTCTGTATTCTCTTTTTTTTTTGTCTATTTTCCGGCTGCTGCTGTTCTTGCGTTTTTTCTCAGCGTAAATTTTCCACCTTTTACACATTTTACTTCCATTTGATTAGATCGGCTTTTTAGGGCGACACGTGCGTCGCATGCAGGAGGCAACAGCGGCAACAACGCCTCGCATCCTGTTTTGTTTTCACGACTCCGCCTTCTAAATTGTGTTGCCCATACACTTTCCCATAAAGGTTTATCAAATTGCTGTAGCTCTAGTAAATTTATGAAACAAAATTGACGAGATATATAGAAATTATTCGAACTACTGAATTCGTTATACTAGACTAGTTCAGCAAGGACTTTGCCAGACGAAAGACAATTATGATTGAATAATCTTTTGTTTTAAGAATCCTAGAGAGTATTCAAACTAAAATATAAAACAACAAAAATATGTGCAATTTGAAAAAACAATCAAAAAATTAAAAAAATATAATATTTTATATAAAAATAAATAGTTATAATAATAATATAAAAAAATCAACGAAACAACTGATCAGCCTTTTTATATATAATTTAAAATATTTTAATAATATTACAATATAATATATATTCTCTTGTTGTTATTTGAGACGTATAAAAAATATTCCAGTTGTCATTTTTGTATTCAATATTTATATTTAGTCTTACTTTTATACATTTTCATATATTGCAATATTTAATTATTTTCATAATTTTATAAAATAATGTAAATTCATATTTTATATAATAATTTGTTTACTTTATATTTTATTTTTTTGTATTACATCGAAATATTTTTATATTTCATCACTCAAGGTAGCGCAAAGCTTAGTCGGCTAACAACATGTAATGTTAGGCTTTTTGGAATTTACTTTTTTTTATAGAAATTCGCACGCTCATCGTTTGAGAGTTTTGAGGCTTATCAGGCAGGCAGGCAACTTTGTCATAATCAACATCAAACAGGCTCGCTGTTGGCATCATGAGCAGCAGCTATTATTATCCGGTATCCGTACATACAGCCCTCAATGCGTCACTTTCCACAGGACGCTCGTCTAATCAACGCGCTTAAAATCGACCGAAAAGGATGTCATCAGCAACAACAGCAGCGGTTGCAGCTGCGGCTTGTTGTCTGTTGATTAAAATTTGTTTGTCATTTCGATAAGGTACGAAGTTTTAGTGTCCAATCCGGCCAGGCAGTTCAATAACCCAGCCCCGTCCGCTGTGCTCTATCTGGTTTTCACTGAGCCTGCATCTCCAATGAGGGGCTGTAAGTGCTCATCGCTTCAGTTTTTATGTCATGTTTGAATGTTGTTTTTTTTGTTCCTCTCTTTCTCTTCCAGCTTTATGTTCTGTTTGTAATTCTCGTTCATCTCTCTCTCTCTTTTGCTTTGCAAAATGCCGTACCAAACCACAGAGCTCTAATTTGGCATTCGCTTTTTATGCCCTTTCTTTTCTTTCTTTTTTTGACACCTTTTAAGAAAGCAAACAACAACAAAAAATCAAAAATAAAATGCCAGAGGGCGAAACACATCATTAGACAACACTTTCTGGGTGATTCTTAAGAATTAAGGGTGAGCTAAAATACGTGAATTGGGGTGCATTTAATTCTCAGATTTTATGAATGCTTAACTGAAATTCAAGAATCACTTATTTCGATTAGAAGGGGGCAGCTCAACAAAAAGCTTCATAAGTAAAATTTTTGAGTTGATTATTTGTTAACAATAAATGTATAAGAGTATAAGTTTATTTAAACATGTTTTACTGTAGGAAATATACCGATAAAATATATACGGTAAATTTTTAAGAATTCAATTATTTACTGCATTTTTTTTTAAATATTATCTTTATTTCATCTTGTTGGAACTTTTGTCTATATCTAATATTATAAAATTGATTATTCAATAAAAATGAATTTAAAAAAATGTTTAGCTCACAAAATATTTGACTCAAATGGTTATAAAATATTTTAAAATATCTATATAATTAATTATTATCAATATGAAATTAAATATTTATTTCAATAGCATTAAGTTAAAATATCCTTGAATTCTAATAGTAATATTTAAATATTTATTGAGAGATTAATAATATTATTTATATATATCATATTTATAAGCTACAAATCAAACTTTAACTCAAATTTAAAATTTGTGTTTGCCTTGAAATAACATTTCCATAAGGCAGCCGCAATCTTTCGCTCAATTTTTGAGCGAATTTATTTCTTTAGTTGACACACTTGAGATTTCTGTTCACCTGACAAACATTTCCGTCTTTTGTGTGCAACTCACCAACTTCACCTTCGTCAAACTCATCAATGATATCACCTCAGCGAAAAAAAATATATATACATATATATTATTTTCGATTTGCTTTTTAATGTGTCGTGATTTTTTCTTTATATTTTTTGTCTTCAAATATATACTTCCATTTTTTTTTATTTTTTTTTTTTTTAGTTCATCGTGATGTGCTTTATTTCTTCTGCATATTTTTGAGTCTCGTCAAACGTTTAGCATATTCTCTTTGTGCTGATTTTTAGCTACTGCTGCGCATTTCTTGGTGAGCCCTGTACTTCTCTTCTCTTCTCTTTCTACTTGCTGGTTGTTGCTCCCATTGTTGTTGTTGTTCTGCTCATTTTAACTACAAACAGCACAGACAATCACAGTCACAGGATAATACCAACAACGCAGCCAGCTTTGCTCCATTAACAAAAACAACAACAGGCAGCAGAAGCTTCGCATAATTCCATGTAGACTTTGGGCTAAAATGGTCTCAGGCATGACGCTTGACTGGGACAGGTCTGTCTGGGGCTGGATTGGGCTGGGGCATTTGGGCATGGGGAGTAGGAGTGGCAACGCAGTCTGGTTTATAATGCGCGCCGCTTCACTACGCTTATTATTTGTAGCATACTTATTGGGTGGGTGGCTTTTTAAATATGCATAAAGAAAAGCATAGCGCACATCTCGGCACTGTCTGCGGCGGGCAGGGCGCAGAAGACGGCGCTCACATATTTGTCTGGGGCTTTGCATTATGCGTTGCGATGTCGCCTCTTTCCCCGCCGCTGCTGTTCCCTGTTGCGTGCTGTTTTTCTTCGCTGTTTTCACCTGGCGGCATCTTTTCTCTTGCCGCTTTATTTAGCTTATTAAAATTTCACTTCATTTTGCGCTTTTTCTTCTTCTTCATTTTTTTGTGCTCTGATTTCTTTTCTCTCTTTTGCAGCCACGTGAAATGTATATGCCATGCACTCGTAATTATGTCAATTTTTTCGACTTTGAACTGTGATTACATTTTTCGACGACTGTCTTTTGACTGATATTTGACATCTGATTGGACCATTTAGTCAATTGGTAGTTGCTCCCCAAGGGGCGCATACTTTGATGTACTTTTCATTTCATTTTCAATTTGAGCAACGAATTTTGTGCTTCTTTAATCATTTTTGGTCTATTATTAAATATTAGACTCAATTAAAGTTATTATTATTATTTATTTATTTATTTTTTTTTTTTTTTGAAGATTATTTCACTGTATTTCAATAATATATTTATATATAAATATACAAATTCGTCGTCTTTTTAGAAGAATATAGCATATTAAAATAAATTCTTTAAATTAAATTAAATTTATTAGTAGAAGAATAGAATATTAAAATATATTCATTAAATTAAATTATTTGTATTAAATTGAATCTATTTTTGGCATTTTTTCATATGAATATAAACAATTTGTTATAATTACTACTGTAATAATTTAATAAATTACCTTAATTGAAATAAATTAATAAATTACCTTAATTGAAATGACATATTCGTGAATATTGAGCGTAAAGTTATTTATTTATTTATTTATTTATATATTTTGTATTTATTTACTTATTTAGTTATTATATTTTTGTTGTTTAGTTGTTTTATTTATTTATTTTATTTATTTTTATTTTTTTAATATTCCTGAATTCATAATATTTGTACAGAAAAGTGTTATATCATGATTAACTATTTTTACTATTCATATAAATTTAAATTCTGTTTTGAATTTGAGAAAATCGTATAGAAGAAATAAGTCACTTAATTTTCGAAATAATTAAATATTGCTAAGCAAAAATTATTTTTTAAATGTATATAAAAAACACAACAAACAGTTTAATAATCAAATCGATTTATTCAACATATGAATTAGTTTAACCACGTCTACCGCGTCCTCGGCCACCACGACCACCACGACCGCCACGACCGCCGCGACCACCACGGGGACCGCCACGACCACCACGGGGACCGCCACGACCTCCACGACCACGACGGCGACCGCCACGACCTCCAGGGCGACGACGGCAGGGACAGCTATCATCATCATCATCATCATCAGTTGGAGCTACAGTTGTCCCTACCGATGGCACTACAGTTGTTGGCGCTACAGTTGTTGGCGCTACAGTTGTCGGAGCTAGTGTAGTTGGATCCAAGCACTCGACATTGTTTGCATTTGCAGGAAGAGCACAGTCAACGCAATTGACATCGGCGGGATCCTCGGCACAGGTGACTGCCTCACCACATGGCAGGTAGGCAACTAGGATGGCCAAAAGGGCACAGCTCAAAGCAATTGTATAGGTTCTCATCTTGCCAGTTCTTGAATGATACAAATTTGCCAAAGTAATGCATTTATATAGCAACTCCCAGCTTTACGCGCTGATAAAGTCTCCACAGATGTTATCACATCGTATTTGTCAAAGACAATAGATTATTTGTTAGCGATTTTGGAAAGACGTCAAAGAAATTATATCGCATAAGTAAATATGAGCAAATGTATTTATTTATTTATTTAGCTGTTGCACAGCAGCACATGGTTAAATAAATTTGGGGAGCCCCATATTTATTGTTTTATTAACTTAAATGTGATTGTAATAAAAATAAATAAATAAAAAAATTAAAAATTATTTAAATATTTCTTAATATATTTTATTTTAATAATATTTAATATTATTAATATTTAATAATTTTTTTTTTTAACTGACAAAAGGCCTACAATAATTTAGATACTAATAAAAATAAAAATAAAAATAAAATGATTTAAATTACTGATTTTTATAAAATTCAATGAAACTTCAAGAATTTGATGACAGTATAAAAAATATTTAATATAGCATCAATATAGCATCAAATATACCTGAAACGAAATGTATAATTTGAAGCCTTTGGCTCTTAATTAATTACTACGAAAATAGATATTATTATTATTATTTTATTTATTTTTTCTTTTATATATGCTTTTAATAATACCCATATCCACATAGTATTATCCAAACTCGCCAAATAATTTATTAATTTATTTATTTAAGCGTAAGCAAATTGTATGCTTAGTTTCATATTATTTAACCAGCTGTCTTTCGAACCACACGAGTCAAAAATAAAATATTTGCAATCCAAAAATTTCCAAGCAAATAAGCAAACAGCTGTTTTATGATTTTTTTTTTTTTTTTTTTTTTTTTTACGTAAATACAATTGACGTCAGAATCACTTCACATCAAGTTTAGAATTGCTTTTGATATTACGCCAAATTTTATTGAGTCGATTGCAACGATTGCCAAATGCACGTAACTCAATTTTTATGCTCAACAGACACAGACGGAAAATGTCATAATTTTCTAGACCACGCTCATTAAGAGTGAGAACTGCAAAAACGAACATCAATGAACGGCAATTGGAGCGCCATCAATGCCATATAACATGAACACAAAACCCCAAAAGACATTGACTAATAACTTATTTATGAACCTTCGGTTTATTGTTATGACTATGATCCAGGCAAAGGCGAGAGGTATACAAACCCCAACCCCAAACAACAACAATAAATGCACGCTAAACTTTTCAATATTGATAAACTTTTTCTACAGAGTGAAAGAAACAAAAAAAGAAGGATAGAAAATAAAAGACTGCAAATAAAAAAAAAAAAACAAATGAAGTACAGCAAAACAAGCGGCAGCCGCTTCCGTTGGCCGCCATAGCACCGGAAATAGCTGCATGTAGACACTCACACACACTCACACACACTCACACATACACTAACACACACTCTCACACATGGACAAAAAAGCAGGAGACAAATGCCATTTACAATTTTTGTACATAAAGCCGCTTAAGCAGCACTCTGTCTGCCTGCTTCGCATGCTCCTCCACGCTCTAGCTTCCTGCTGCCCCCAATGCCACGCCCACTTCGACATGTAATTTGTTTTTATGTCTGCCCATATACGTGAGATAACGCGACGAGAGCTGAGCTCTTTTTTCTTCCTCCTTCTAGCTGTTGTTGTTATTGTTGTTATTGTTGTTGTTGTTGTTGCTGCTGTGCTGTTGTATTCCTTCGATTAACATTGGCAACACTCAAATGGCGACTGTAAAGGTGGGCGTGGCAAGGGCATGGGCGTGCCATTCAACCCAAACAACAAGTGGCAGACGCTGCGACGACGATGACGACGAAGAACTGCGAACTGTAAACTGTAAACTGCGAACTGCCAACTGGCCCTGGCCCTGGCCCTGACTCTGACTCTGACTCTGGTCCTGACTCTGGCCCTGGCCGTGAATTCCATATATAATTTTTGCCTCCTTTTTGGCTGGGAGTAAAGTGAAAAATATCCTTGCCGCGTTGTGTTGCATTGGAAATGGTTCGGTAAAAAGTGAACGGAACGACGTATTGAACGGGCAAAGTTTTGAAAAACTGCCGTGCCGCAGTCGAAGCTGCCCTCAAATGGGTTGAGCGAAAAAAGTTGAGAGTTGAAGCTGGGGGCTAAGTTCAGTTGGGCTGCGGGCTTGAGCGCATTTTGACATTAATGGAAGTGTTTTTTCTTCTCCTCTCCTCTTTTTTTGAGCTGTCGGAAATACAATATATATTAATATTGGCAGACGTGTTTAGTTTTAAATGGCAGACTTACATTTTCTTTAATTTTTTTTTTTATTCTGCAGAGAATTTAAACGTCTGGGTGAGCGAGTCTGGCTGGCTTAGCTCTAAGACTATGTCAAATTGTTTGAAAAGCTTGGCCAAACAACTGGTTTTATTAAAAAGTCTCTCTCTAGCTGAAGTCTCTTTGGCTGACTTCATAGCAGTTAAATTTACACTATTTATATTTACTTAAATTTATAAACAAGTTTTAGAGATATTTTGTTAGATAGGCAAACATATAAAATGTATAATAGTTCTTATATGAAATGCAAAATAGAATTATTATGGAAATAAATGGGAGACCAGGGGAGACGGCAATGAGTCTGAATATGAAGCCTCCCTAAGGCTAAGGCCGAGACTGAATACCAAGAGGCTGAGGCTTGAGTCTGAAGCTGAGTCTGAGTCTGAGACTGAGTCTCAGGCTGAGGCTAAGGCTGGTCTGAGTCTGAAGCTGAGTCTGAGTCTAAGACTGAGTCTGAGGCTGACGCTTGAGTCTGAGTCTTATGCTGACTCTGAGACAGAGCCCTGAGTCTGAGGCCTGAGTGTGACGTTGAGACTGAGCTTAAGAACAGAGCCTGATGCTAAAACTGAGGCGGACTCTGAAACTTGAAGCTGAGCCTGAGACACGAAGCTGAGACTGAGGTTTGATAATGAAAAAGTTGCGATTATATCAATGCGATATATCGATTCGACTGTTGATTATGATGAAAAAAAAAAAACATATTACCTGATTTCTCTTACATTTACTTTAATATAAACGAATTCAGCTGGAAAATTAATTTTCATTGAGCTTTAAATATTGTTTATTCAGCATATTCATAGCTAAAAACTTCAATATAGAATGTTTCTTTTATGTATTAAATTTCTTAAAATTGGGTCACTGGTGCATTGAGAAAGCATTCGCATAATTGTTTATTCATTATGCTCTCGTTTTTTTATATACTGAAATCATTGAACTTTTAAGTAGATCCAAGTAGTACATTAATTAGAGGGTTGCTGCTGAAGAAGGAAAGTTTTTGTAGGCCAACCCCAAGGAAAAAAGTTGAAACCATTTAAAGAAACTTGAGTTCGCTTCACTTTCATTCACTGGGAATTTGTTTTATTTGATTTGATGGTCACATTGCGTGACAGTAATTACAAAATAAATGCAAACATCTGCAGCGGATCACACAGAGACGCCCAAAGACGGCACGCCAAGGCAACGAAAGGGATGTGTCTCTATATGCGAGAGGGTGGGCTATTGGGATTTCGAATAGAAATTGGGATGTGCGTGCTTCAGGGAGTCATTCACTCACTCACTCTCTCTCTCTCTCCAGTGTGTGTGTGTGTTTTTGTCTGGATGGTTTTGTGTATCTTTCTAGTCGTTGTTATTGTTAGTAATTCGAGTAGTAGTGGTTGTATGATGCATGCAGCTCTTGATGGATTGGCATAGAGTTGCAGCTGGAAAGGGGAGTGAAGGAAGTTCGGCTGTGCAGGCAACCGAGTCGTTTAGTTGTTTTTGCTGTATTCTATTACATGTGTAAGTTGCGCTTAAGTTTTCCAAAGTGCCATGTGACAAATTCGACAACAGCTGAGACCAATTGCTCAAAGTTTCACATACACAAACACACACAGACGCACACTCACTTGCTCACTCACACCTTTAAGAGCTGGGGCCACGCATCGTTTCATCTATCAATCAAGCGCTGGCAAAGGCAATCATAAAACTGCCATTAAGCCAGCAAAGCCCGAAACTCTATCATAAATCTTGAACGTAATCTTTAAAAAAACAGTTATCCACCCACAAAGCAACCACCCAAAATGCTATTGCATTTGCTTGCGTTATTAACATATTGTTTACTTTACCCAAAAACCAAACACATTTTCCATTATCTGCATGTGCAGCAGCAGCAGCAGCAGCAGCAGCAGCAGCAACAGCAGCTGATGCAATATATGCCCCAGCTTCCTCTGCTTTACAATCCCTTTCATTGGCACGGCAATTTATCAAATATTTTTCGCTAGCGGAAACGGAAGCTGCCGGAAGCTGCATAAAGCTACGTGTCATAATGGAGCGAAAACGGCATCGAGCTTCAGTTTGATTGGAGTTGGGGTCTGCGGCTAATGGCGCTAATAACGCACCATCAAATATTAATAATAATGGGGCAGAGCAGAAATAATAATAATAAAAAAATCTCAATGCTGACGGCCAGCACTTCCGCTTGCCCAATGTCCGGCTGACCCCCTCAAAATGAAGTGCCTCACACTAATACACACGCACAGAGAAATGTTCTCATGCTTTGCCCCCAACGACTAGCTACACGTCCATCAGATGCCACTCGAAGCCAAACTTTGCACTTGAAACGCACTGAACTTGAGTGAGTGTGTGTGTGTGTGTGTGTGTGTGAAGTGTGTGTGTTGGACATTTTGATTAGCTTTATGTCTGGACATATGCCGGAAATGGCAATATTGGCAATAGGCGCAATGGCCAAAAAAAGAAAAAACGGTAAAAGCAAACTCAGACAACTTGACTTTTAGATATCCTTTTGACATTTCGCTGGCTCAAAAACAATAGTAAATTTAGCTTTAGTGTGAGAATGTAACAAAGCATTTTTGTGTTGTATGTAACAAGAAATATTTGTGAACATTAAATATTAATATTTGCAGAACTTTAATTAAAATTTGACATTTACCAAAAAGTATATTTAATAATGATTGTAACCCAGAATTATTTTTGAGAGGAAGTCTTGATAGGAAAATAAAGTACATACAAATATTTGTTGTTTACAGATATATATTTATATTTGCAAACAGAAAGGCAATCTTTATTTTTTTTTTTCATAAAAAAAGGAAAAAAAAATATTCTTAACGATTTTTTTTTAAACTTTTTGCAATAAAATAAATAATATATAATAAATATATGAAGATATGAAGATACAAAATATGTTTGAAACAAATATTAATGATTATTTAAAAACTATTCAAGTATATGGAAAACACGTGTTTATATAGAATTTATTTCAACCTGTCAGAATAAAAATAACAAAGGAATATAATGGCGCATAAAGAATCTCTGGAGCTATAAAATATATATTTATATACCTGAGAACAATTTGAATATATTGAAAAAATATGAAAATATTACAAAAAATGAAATTAATAAACTTATAGCAATGAGGAAATTTAATTAATTAATTTACAATTGTGACTGAAAAAAAATCAAGTATATATTTCTGCATACAAAATATTTAAAGTTTTCTCTTATTACAGTTCTATACAAAATATATATTTATCAATCTAGACATAGATACACATTTCTGTCATATCAGCTTTGACCTACTGTTCTGCTAGGGTATTACGAAGCACATAGACAAGGGGGCGACGCACAGTCTAATGCCCAAAATTGAAATCACAAATGTTCGACTTATGCAAGGCATACGATATGCAGGTGCCAACCGGCAGGGTACGCCCGCTGGCAATGAAGCTTGCAGAGCCTAAACTACCACGCACACATACAGGCTGGCACCTACTCACACACACACACACGCACACTCATACATATACACAACTTTAGTCACAACTCTCGCGTCACAATTTGGCAAAAAACAACAATAAATATTGAACACACATATCACACATGCACAGGCACACTCATTCACTCACTCACTCACCCACACACACACACACTCATACTCACACACACGTTGCACAGCAAATTGCTTAGCATACTTTACGGCTTCAATTGGCAATTGGCAGCCTTTGAATTCGTTTCCCGGCACCATTTTTGCTCGACATGCCATTGGCAAGACGCTTGACATGTCTGTAGGCGGTGGGCTACGGGCTGCGGGCTGCGGGCGGTGGGTTGTGGGCTGAAGTGGTTACCCGAACCGTGAGCCGTGAGCGTCCTAAGCCTGGCGCCTACCTGGCACCTGACAACTTGGCAAGCTTTATTGTTGCTGTTGTTGGGATTTCTACCTTTTATTTTATTTTTCCCTTCTTTTTTTTGGTGTATGTTGCGGCTGCTTGGGCTTAAAGCCCACAACAGTTTTAGCGAGGTGAGGAATTCAAGTTGTGGCTGACTAATTAAGTAATTTTATCGATATGTTTAGATCTGAACAAAGTGAATCGCATATGGAAATTATAGAGTTAACTTATTAAAAATTGTTCAAATAGTTTAGTAAATTGAATTTGAAATGAATAACTTAGTTTATTAAGAAATAATTAAGTATAATAATGCTGAACAAAATTTACAGCAATTGGAAAATTATCGAGAGTATCAAAAATATGAAATAATTATACTACAAATATTTATATTATTAAGAAAATTGTATGTTTAATGTAACATAAATAAGTAAAACTGATTATTTTTTAAATTTTATTTATATAATTTTTTATATTTAATTTTTGTTATTTTAAATTTACTTATTATTATTATTTTTTTTTTCTTTTTAATATTATTTATTTATTTTTTTATATGCGTATTATAATCTTTTAAAACTTCTCTAAACCGGAGACATTAATTTTTTCAAATTATTATTTATTAAATTTGATACATAATTAATTTTAAATGTTTCCATATTTTATAAACTCATTAAAAACGGAATAAGATATATTATTTTTGTTTTTATATAAATTACTAAATTTTTATTTAAAAAATACCCTTTTTTCATGTCCCAATATATATATTGTTTTTTTCCTTACATGCTTACATATCAAAATCTTACCAAAATTAGTTTGATACCTCAATTTTTTATCACACAACATTAAAGAATTTTATAAATTTATATTTTAATTCTTCATTCATTTTTAAAGAAAATCTTAACGATATACTTCGTAGTGAAACCATTTATAAAACTCAAGTTTCCAATTATGATATTTACTTTTACATGTCTTCGCATCTTCTTTAGATCTACAATCTTAATGATAAATTACTAAAAGAAAAAGATCTATAATTATGATATGCAGTTGCTACAACAGCTGTTCTGTCTTTCAGTTGACCATGTCTTTCAGCGCTCAAGAGTGACGATTTGCTGACTCGAAAATTAATTGTTTATAAATGCTTATTCATTTCAAATAAAAGAAGTAAAAATTGAGTAAAGTAAACACATTTTTATTATTCATTTTTGAGACAACAACTCGATTGACCCTCGCCATATGCTAACTGTCTTCAGGCTGTGTGGCAGCTGCCGTTTAACTTCCGTCTACAGGCCTCACACACGCTCACGATTTGGAACTGCGTCAGTTTTGATTGAAATATTGACAGCAATTTTTGCATAGTTTGGCGATAAGTTCACCAGCTCAACGAACAACAACAAGCAAAAGCAGAAAGAGAAGCAGAGGCAGAAAGAGAAGCCGAGGCAGAAGCATTACCGCCACAGCTAAACAAACTCAATTGCAATGTGGCTCATGTGCAATGTGCTGAAAACTTTAAGAGTCGTCGGGCGAGTAAGGGAGCGAGTGCTGGCTGGTTGGCAGCCGCCAGAAGGTAGAAGGTGCTCGGAGCCCACTCAATCGAGCCTGAAAACAGCTTATGACAGGTTGCCTTATTATAGCTGTCAGGGTTGTCAGGGTTATTAGAAACCTTTTATGCTCGCACTCGAGGCGTAGGTGCCGGCCCAATATCTTCATTAGGCTGCACATAAAATGCTCACGACTTTAAGCGCTTTTCCATTTGTTATTTTTGTTTCTTTTCATTTCATTCACTTTCTCCCTCCCTTTTACTCCTTACTTTTCAGGCCTCTGACAAGGGCGACAGCTCAGGTGTAAAATAGTTTGCCACGTCAGTTGGCAGCGGCGTATTTTGTTTTGTCGTCTATTTTCTATTTTCTGATTTTCTTTAGTTTTCACAGTTTGCCTTTGTTTTTGTTTTTTTTTTTCTCTTATTTTTTTGTTTTTTTGCCATCATTGCTATTGATTTTCCAACACTTTTCGCCTGGCTCATTTCTTCATAAATGTCAGAGAAACCACTTTGATGTCTTGACTTCAAGACTGCCTACACACCCACACACACACACTCATACTAGATGGACAGATATGAGCTCTTTAGAATTGTATTCCCTTTTTCCATATTTCGTTTTTGTTCGGGTCACATGTGTGGCACTTTGATGTGGTTCTGTCTGCGGCAGTTTTTGTCAAGTCACGGCTTTTAATCCCCTGGACAGGGTTTTGGTTCTCTTCGTATATATATATATTTTTTTTCTTTCGAGTAGGTGTTGCCGTTTTTGGATTTTGGGCATTTTTACAAATCACTTCGACTAATTGTTTTGGGACGCAACAAGAAAAATAAAACAGGCAGACATTTGTGAAATCCTTGAACTGAAGGTCAACTATGGCCAAGGTCCTTTGCCTCTTGCAAATTTTGTTTTTCAGTCTTCGACGAAAACTCATCAGACAGTTCATAGACTTAAAGTTTCATTTATAAAAAAAAAAAAAAAAAAAAAATTGTTTTTCTAAGATACTCGCCAAAGAACTAATTCCAAATTCAAAACTCGTGTGCGCTAAAAGATTTTCTTCTACAACGAAAATTCAAAAGTTTGCGTTTCGAATGAATCGCCCTTGAAACATTTGTAAAGAGATATCAATGGGATAACGAGCACTGATTCAGTTAGACAAAGTTGAATCGAATTAAACTTTGTTTAATTAGCGATAAATGCATAAATTAATTCAACGCAGTTGAGCACAACAAATATTTGAAAAACAATTTATGAAGAAAATTAAATTACATCTGTACGATTTTTAAGAAATTTATACTCTTTTCTTTCCATGAATAAAAAATACAAAAAAATACGTATAAACTTGTAAAATAGATATATTTAGCTAAAAATCATATAGAGCTCGAGAAAATATAATTAAAAATGAATATAGCACAAACTTAAATTTAAAAAATGAGAATAAATACAAAAATATGTAAAAAATATATTAAAAAATATATAATTAATTAATTATTATAACTAATATATTACAACTTTTAAATGAATTAGATTAATTAGATAAAAATAATAAAATCAATTAAAAAATTTAATTCAAATTCATTTTATTAGAATCTATAAGATAGATAATAAATAATGAATTTCTGATGGTATTCGCATATTCAATAATTGTTTAATGAATTTCATTATGTTTATAAAACTTCAAGCAGATAGAAACTTATAATTGTTCATTATTTGTAAATTAACGTATTTCCCTTTCACAAAAAACGCATATCCATTCCGTTTGCACAATCAAAGCAAGTTTCACAAATTGAATACATTAATATATTACAATCAGAAAGTTTACTTTGTAATTCAAGGCCATTGGATATGTGATAATAAAAACGCAATCATCCACAGATCGTGCACAAAACTCATCGAAAGTTCTACCAATTGAACAAACAAAAGTGGAGCAACGATAAGCGAGGCAAGCAAGACGAGGCGATTGCCAAGAATAACAACTGTTGGCACTCACACGCCCCCTGTCGATGGGAGCTCGTATCCCCAGCAGCATGAATTCATAATGTTTCAACTTTGTGTTGATAATAATATTTCGTTCTTATTATTATGTCAACAGATTGATATGCACTTTTTATTTTCTTTATTTTCATAAGTTACTTTTCGAGCTTTTTTTTTTGTTTACATTGAAAACAATTTGAAATATCTTGTGTTTGTCTTGGAATTTGGAGCTTCTAAGCTTTTGGCGCTGCAACTTTTGACAGCTGTGATTGAATGCCATAAAGGGGATTACCACGCTATGTGTGCAACTACGTATGGTTATCTTGTGTCATACAGTGGGACAGCCAGAAACACACACAGCGCACTAGCTGGCCCTAATTGCTCACATGGTTAGTTAAGATATGGAGAAAGAGAGAGAGAGAGAGAGAGGGAGAGAGAGAGTTAGAGATAGAGTTAGAATGAAGCAGGTGTAAATTGTCTGTTACTTAAAATTAAATGAGCTACAAAAATAGAAAATGAAACTAAAAATCATGAAAATTCTTAGGCAAATGAAAACAAAAAATAAAATAAAATAAGGAATTTTATCTTAATAAAATAATAAATTATACTTTAAGTAAACAAATCAAAAACCCAAATATAATTTGTGTTATATTAAAAAAAATTTTATTTAGAGATTATGTTATATAACTATTTTTTATAATAAAAAAAAGGAGAAAATAATATATGCCCTTAAAAGTTATAAGTATTGCAGACTAAAAATCATTAAGGAAATATTTAATAATTTATATAGATGAAATATAGAAAAAATAACAACATACCCAAATAAACAAGTATAATTATTTTTGGGTAATGTATAAATAAATATAAAAATTAAATAAAATAAAAACTTTAGATCGTAAACAATAGAATAAAATAATATATTAACGTTTAAAACATAAAATACACATAGACAATAAAAATATATATGTAAATAAGTAAGCACAATATAATTCTAAGAAATTCTTGTCATTTATAAAAGCAGACTCGAAGTCACTTTGTACGCCCATTCCATTTTCCGCCAGAAATTCATAAACTCATCTCATCAACAGGCAGGCAACAGGCCCATATGTTGTGAGCAACAAGAGTCTTGTTCAAACGTTCTCTTACTGGGTTGTGCCATTTGCCAGAGCGTTCCGTCTTATACGCAACGTTTCGGCATTGAAACAAAACAGCATAGCAAGAGCGTGAAGAGTGAAGAGCAAAGAGCACCAAACAACTGCGCTCTTTCCATGGCTTTACTCAAATTGAAGTAAATACAATGTAACGTTAAGTTGTTTGTTCTTTTTTTCTTATACGTGCTCGCGAGGGCTGAGGCGAATAAATGTAATCAATAATATTAAATATTTAATGTGGCAGGTAGAAAAGTGTATGGGATTTTTAATATGGAATATGCAAAACATTTGCAGACAATAATTTTTTTTAAATTTGTTAATTTATAAAAATTTAATAGAAAAAATTAATATTTTTATTTAATATTTTTTTCATTTTCATAAATATAAACAAATGCCACCAGGTTTACCTGTGCTCAGGCACCTGGCAACACAGCGCCGCACAGTCATATGCTTAACATCCACTTACGTTCCACATGCAACAAATTTGCTTGCGCTCTTTAGACAACGAACTCTCTCTCTCTCGTTGGCTTCGTTGAGTTGCGCTGTAAAAGAGTCGCATACAGGTGCACAGCAACAGCGACTAACTTGCTCTCGCATGCTGGCACCTACAGAGTCGCCCGCCCACATACACCCGCACACATGCAATGACATGCTCTTCGTTTGCTTACTCGCTCGCTCCCTCTCTTTCTCTCTTGGGCGCGCTCTGTGTTGGCAGCAGGAAACGTCGCAAGGAAATGCCAAAATGTTCAACGTCCATTCGCTTTCGCATGTGTGCGAGCGCAACTGTAACTGTATGTGTGTGTGTGTAAGTGCGAGTGTGTGTGT